>JABUQX010048697.1:0-34078 GCA_015478945.1 Trachelipus rathkii | reverse complement strand
CAGTCGCCATCTGTGGGTATCATATAATATGATAAATACAGTATATAATAAAGATAAAAGAGATTAGTAAGTAATATAGTGACTAGGTTATAGGATATGATATGACTTAGTATATAGCCGGAGGTATATATAAATATAGTATAATATAATAACTATTATATGATATATATATTATTATTAATATTAGGCTGAATATATATAGTATATAGTATATATATATATTTATAGGGTTATATATATATATATATATATTATTTTATATTTTATATAATCATATATTACTTATATTTATGGGATATAATATATATATATAATAAATACAATATAATTTGTGATTTATGGGAATATATATATATATATATAATATAATAATATATAATATATATATATATAATATATATAAATTATATATAATATAATATATATATAATATATATATATAAAATATATACATATATATATAATATAATAATATATATTATATATATATATATTAATATTAATATTATATTAAACTTATAATATATAATAATAATATTATATATATATATATAAAATAATTTAATATTCATATTATATATATATATATATTAAATATTATTATATTATATAATATAATATATAAAATTGGTATATATATATTATAATCTATATATATTATACTATAATATATATATATATATATATATATATATATTTTTATATAAAATATTATATTATACTAATATTAGTATATATATTATATATATATATATATAATTATATATATAAATATATATATATAAACTATTAATATATATATATATTATATATATAAATATATAATAATTTAATATATCATATATAATATATATAGGGTTCAACTTATTTTCGATTTTTTTAATATTGCTAAGTACCGCCTCCCATTTTGTTCTCATACTTGTAACAAAAATGTTGGTAAAATTTAAGTTTGATTTAACAATATTAACACGAAACCGCACTTACAAGTACAAATTTTTTGGTAAGACCAATCCATTACAATAATGCTCGAGAAAAATGATAAAACCAATAATTTTATTGACTAGTTTTCCAGGGCATTTTGAGAACTTGTTTCTTGAAAAAGGCTTCCGCAGGAAATCCAATGTTGTTTTCGGGTGTTTTCTTCTATACTTTTAAATATCCTAAGATAAAACTGTTCCAATGAATTTGTTATTAATATTTTAAAACTATCAAATATATTAGCCAAAACTTATCATATTACATAAAAGAAAATATCAAACCCTTCAAACTTTAGAAGTAGTTTTCTCGATCTTTTTCCTTTGTTATTTTATCATTATATTATTGGATTAGCTTTATTCCACCCTCTGCTGAACCGTTAACAACTAGTAAATTTCCTATAACGTTTTGTCCATCTTTGTATTCTGCTAAACCCTCCCATTTTTTTGAATGCTCTGATAAAAATTGTTGATATGTTGAATCTTTTAAATTAGGCTTCCTCGCAAACTCTTTTGTTGAATAAAGCAAACCATACACATTTGTCATTAAGATAATATGAAAGATTAATAAATTTGGAAATATGCATGCATCAGCTTGTCTATTTTATGCAAAATCGAATGTCATTTAGCGGCGCTTGAATGGTATATAAATATTGAAATTAATAAATTGCAAAACATTTTATCATGAATATGTTTAGTTGAAATAATGATTGTTCTTCACGATTTGTTAATGCTAATTCTTACCTAATTAAATAAAATTTTAAACTATAAATGGCTATGGTCATCCATCGTGCTAGATAATATGAGCCTGGCTTTTTAAATTTTATTCCTCCTAGTAAAATATTTTCATTAATTCGAGAAACTCCTTTTTGTCATCTCTACTAAACGGCCATTGCCATATTTCTGTGCAAAATTTGGATGCAATTTATCTTTAAATATTTCTTCAATCTCAGGATTAATAATACCGGAAACGTAATTAATTGTTAATATTAATTTCATCCCATTTACCTTTACGTCTTGTGAACAATGGAATATCTCGCGAAAAAATTGTGATTTTTCTTTTAGCAAAATATTCAGCTAAAACTACTTCTCATGTATGATGACGGCAACCAAAAAATAAAATGTTAAGTTCAAGTTGTTTGTCTATCAACGTGCAAGCTCTGTTTCAATCCGGCACAATAAGGTATTTGTGCTACAGTTTCTACTTACCGTCTTATACTATATATTATATCTATATTATATAATATATAATATATTTACTATATATATATAAATATAATATATACACTAATATAATATAATATATTAATAATACAACTATATATATATATTATATACATACCTCACTACCATTATATCACTTACTATAATTTATATATTATATTATTAATCTATATATGTATTATATAATATTAAATTATATAATATATATATATATAATTATAAAATATATTATCAAAAGCTTATTACTATTCCTTTTTTCTATTATTTCGAAGGTATTTTATATATTGTAATATCTATATATTATATTAATATTATATTTATTAACCTATTTACATATAAGTTTATGTCTAGTGGCGCTTCCGGATAGCGCGCGCGAAAGACATGGGAGAGGCACTTCAAAGGTATACACATTTATATATATATAATATATAATAAATACTATAATAATAACATATATAATATACTATATATAAATATAACATATTATACTATATAATCTAGATGTAATGATAGTATAGATTATATAAACTACATATTTAATATTATAGGGATACTATATATAATTATATATACTTAATTATATATATTATTAATATTTATATATATATATATTATATACTACATATAATATTTATAAAATATATTTAAGTATAAATATAATATATCATTAATATATATATTATATATATATATATATATATATTTTATATTTTTTTAATTATATTTATTAATAATATATATATTATAATATATACATATATATATCCTTTTCTTTTTCAGTATTCATTTTCTTCAAAATTTGCACAATACAATATTAAACCGATAACAGCACCACCAACTCACCTATGGTTATTTAATCTACAGAATCACTTCATCACGTTCTTAAGCTATATATAATTATGTATATGGATAAGCCAAACATATGCCAATTTGTAATATTAACTATTATTCTTCCGGCTAATTCCATTAGGATTTCCAACCAAATAAATTTTACATATAATAATACAAAATTATCATTAGAGCCAAAACTTATCAAAAACTATATATACTAAAATTAGGCCAGCCCCTCCCAAAAGGCGTCATAATGAATGTAACTATAAAAATCTTTATAAATACAGCTACAGGAAAATAAAATAAAACATTTTTCTGATATCTTCAGAAAAGGCAATTTCATCGTATGGAAACGGTTTAAAAAAAAAAATTTTTCATATCTAATATTTTTTAATTATAACTTAAAAAATTATTAATATTATTATAATTTTAGGGCTGGCAGAACTTACGTTCTCATACATTAACGTCTTTCATTTTCGGCAAGATTTGTCTACGAGAAACAAAGAGATTCAATGCCAAATATTGGTTTTTATTATGATCTGGAGAAAATGTTATTTATTTTTTAATAATATTTCCTTATTTTAAGAGGGGTTAGAGCCGACGGGGGACAGGGAGGGACTGAAGTTTCCTCCTCCGATTCGTCCCCACGTGTAGGCAAGTGAAACACCGACTGTCCATACTTTGTCACATACTTTTGAGAAAAGGTTAGTGAAAATAAAAATTTAGGAAAACCTTAATGTTCACTTCTTAAGTGATGGTTAGCTCCTTTGCTTCTTACTCAACAAAAATTTATCATTATCACTACAGATTTTCCAACATTTAACAATTTTTAAATTTTTCAAAAAGGGTTATTATTATTTTTTTATTTTTAAATTTCATTGGTAAAAATGTCTACTAAGATAATTTAAAATTTTTATTAATTTTCTCGAAGCGGTTTTATTTTTTTTTTTTATTTTAGCTTCAGACATTTATCCTTAGTTACATCTTGACCATAATATTACTTAAATTAACAAAAATATTAGTACAATTTTAGTATAAACACTCTTCTCTCTCTTCTCTCTAACATCTCTCTCTCTCTCCTCATCTCTCTCTCTCTCTCTCCTCTCTCTATCTCTCTCACTCTTCTCTCTATCATCTCTCTCTCTCTAAATCCAAGTATTATTTGAAGACTAATTATGAAATTAATTTTTAATTAAATATTTTGTTTATCAATTTATATTCCAAATACCAATACCACATAATTATCATTATATATATATAATATATATATATAATATATTATTATATATATATAAATAATATATATTATACTTATATATATATATATTTAATATATATATAATATTATTATATTATATATATATAGTATTATAGAATATATAATATATATATTATTATATAATATATATATATTATAATTAAATATCTTTTTTTTTTTATTTTAACTAAAAAATTTTGGAGAGAAGCATTCTTTATGACGTGTTCGAATGAGGAACGATATAGGCCTTGTGAAAAATTCCTCAAATTAGACCAAAATAAGAATAAAGGTTTCTTTTCACGTTGCCATGACAACCTCAGTGTTTTGAAAGCATATTAATAATTATGCTTTTATAGGAAGCACATAATCGAAATTCATCCAGTCAATGATCCTTTATGAAAAAATAATGTTATTCATAGACAACAAAGAAACTCTAACGATTATAATAAATGAAAGATAAATGGAATTTTTAAACATATATTTTGATTTAGTACAAAAAATATGTAACATTTCAGTTAATATGCACTGTGCAGTAAGTTTGCCAATTATTTTTTTTAAGAGTGGAAGGCTGGGCCTTCCTATGTGTATATATCCCGTAAAGCCTGCGCCTGATATTATTATATATATATATATATTTAGATTATAATATATATATATATATATTATATATTATAATATATTATACAATAAAATATATATATATTAATATTATTAATATAATATATATATACTAATTATATATATATATATATTAATATATTAATATATAATATTTAATATATTTACTATATATTATCATTTATATATATATTTATATATATTAATAATTATATATTAATAATATATTTATAGTATATATATATATATATTATATTATATATAATAATTAATATTATTTATATATATATACTATAGTTATGATTTATTCATCTATCTTCCTGAATATAAAAATTAGCGGTTGTTGCCATTTTGCTATTTATTTGTTTGTTATGCTCGTTGAAATGATAGACGTAGGCGACTTTTTTCTTATAATTTTCCAAAAATTTGAAATCTTTATTTTTAGATTATATTTACCCTTGTTTTGCTGTTTTTGTAACTTCGAACATCTGGTTAACTTTAAGTTATTAAGAATTAATAAATAGAACTTGTATTTTTATATTTTTTTACGGTTGAAGATTTTACAAAACCTCTTACTGAAGAAAAACATTGTGTTGTAGTGATATCGGTAAAACGAGAGGATACTTTCTTTCTACTTATTTAATTTTATGCTCATAAGATCTGCATTCTCCTTAGTTGTAACGAAAAAAGAAGAATTAATTTTAATTTCTCAGTCACCTGGTGTCTGCCGGGTGCCCGCGGGTGAGTTTGCCTTTATATTGGGTTACTATTTTGGTATTCTCTTAAAACTTAAAAAAAAAAACCAGAATTATTCATGGCGTCTATATTCATTTCACAAACTAACGTACAATAAATCAAATTTATAAACTGAAAATAATTTGCCTAAGCTTAGGTTTGTAAAGACCCCAACAAATCACTAGTAAACTTTCTTTTTACTTTCATTTGTTAATAGTAATATACTATACCACATATAAACCTAATGAACATAAAAAATCTTAATACAATCACTACACTATACAAATATACATATACAAATATATATATAACATATACTACTCTGATAATATATATATATATCATACCTCTAAAATAATATATATATTCATATATATACTGCATCATTTTTATTATATAAGATTCATATACTAATATATAATAGAATAGATATTTAATATTATATATATATATTATACTAACTATCACTAATAAATTAAATAATATATTCTGATAAAAAAATATTACTTCTAGAGTTCTTATTTGACACATTAGTTCTTGCAGGTTAAAATGATTTATAGAATAGGTTATCCCAATTCACTGTCTTGGCCCACCCAACAGAAAATGTCTCTAATTCATACTAATTCATCGCAGATTAATAACAAAAACGTCTGCCTATTTACTCGCAACCTCTTGATGTCATCTGTGCTGAATGCACCTATCAAAGGATCATATCTCCATTTGAACAGCTAATAGGAGACTGATGAAGTATGAACTAACCAACTAGCTATCTTGATATTTGAGCTTACGTTCTTAGTATTTCTTTCGGCATTTAAGTTGCCAGAACGTTCAAGAAATGATAAAAAATTACTGTCGGTAATTATAAAATTATTAATTTATCTCTGGAAATGCATTAAATTAAATCAGTCTGAAAAACAGCTGATGTCAATGGATAACAAAAAGCAAAAGTTATATCTTGAATTGGAAAAGTGTGTATTTTTCTCGTGTGTGTGTACAGTAGAAGCATTTAGGACTCTCGCTCACTCATCACAAGATTCAAAAAAAATTCCTATTTTTTTTTTTGTAACATAGTGTAACTTAGTGTAATTAATCTTTAACGCTAAATAGAAAAGAACAATGTCTATTCTTGTGAACAACTTTCAGCTGTTTTAATTTTTATTTCTTCTAACCATAAAATTTTACGATTTTTACTCAATAGGAACTTCAAATTGTGTTTATGTTTTACGAGAAGAAATATAAAATGGGTTAATAATATAATAACCATATTATCAAAATATATAATTAAAGCTATTATTTTATATTTAAAATGATTGAAATTTCAACTAATTTTTCCAACAGTGCGAGTAGGTTTGGTCGACGCACTAGGGGCGGTGCGGTGCATGGTGTGCTCATTTTGGTGCGCCACACAAATCCAGTGCACCGGTGCGGTGCAGTGCAGTGCGTGGTGCGGAGCGCAGCGCGCGGTGCTCATTGAAACATTGAAACGGTGCGACAAAGATGACTTTTGGTGCTGTGCGGTGCGGTGCGGTGCGTTGCACAAAATTTTGGTGCTCGGCCAAACCTAATTGGGAGTGGAGGTTTACTCATAAAGGGAATTTCGTTTTGACTCACACACCGAATTAAGCCTACCAAATAAAACGATTCCAAATAAGAGCAATATTAAGAATTTGTCTCTATCAATGATAATTAATATAAATGTAATTTAATATATATATAATATATAATATATATTTAATAATAATATATATAATATATAGTATTATTATATATATTACATATATAAAACATATCTAATTAATATTATATATAATATATATATATATAATATATTATAATATACTATATTATAACATGGGTTCATCGCAGCTTTCAAAAGTTAGGGGGAGGGCAGTCCTTAAGATTTTATAGAGTCTTATATATATATATTAAATTTATTATTAATATATATATATATATATATATAATATATTATAATATATATTATATAAAATATATTATTTATATTCCAATTTACAATAATATACTATAATATAATATATATATATAATATTAATATATATATATATATAAATATATTATAAAATATATATATTCTATATATATAGTATAATATATTATATTATTATATATTAATATATATACTATTATTAAAATATATATATATTAATATTATATATATTTATATAATATATATATATATACTATATATAAAGAAAGAAGACAAAACTAGAAACATTTGTATGGAATTTTATTTTTATGCAGGAAAATTATAATTTTATTATTTATATTATAATATATCTAATATATATATAATAATATATATATAGGTAGTGGTAGTTATGTGTGTATTATATAATATATATAATATATATAATATAATAATAATATATATATATATAATTATGAATGTTATATTTATTAATATTATTATATATTTACTTTATAATATATAATATAATTATCAAATAATATATATCATACATATATATTATCAGTTGTAATTGTTCTACTAATATATATAAATAAATATATATATATATATAATATATATAATATAATAGTTATATATATAATATATAAATAATTTATATAAATATATATATTATATATTTATCTATAATTATATATACTATATATATTATATAATAATATTATATAACTTAAATTATATATAAATATATAATTATATTATACTACTATATATACTATAGCTTATATTATATATTATAATATATATATATATATATTTATATATTACTAATATATTATATTACCTAATAATATTACTACTTTATTATTATATATATATATTATTTATATACTATACCTATATAAATTATATATAATATTAAAGAACCAAACATCAACACCAATATAACATTATATTTATATAAGAAATAAGATCAATTTTAATTTAGCTCACTCGGATGGATTTACTATTATTACTATTTGGCGAAATTAAATTTTTACTGTGACTCCGATTCCTGATTGATCGATATATACAAATCGATTGACGATAATTATCAATAATAAATGTAAAAAAAAGCGATTATCGATATTTATATCGATATATTCGAATTTAAATTTTCTCATTTTTTTCGAGTGTTACATTGCAATGGAGGGTAATTTCAGTATTTTTCTTTTAAAAGAAAACAAAAGGTATCTGAACAAAAAAAATTGAGAAACCAACATATTTGACTCTCAGAAAATAATTCTAAAGAGTCAGTGAGTTAATAATAGCAAAGGCAGTTGACTGCGGTTTGACTCTCGCGAAATCCCTATTCCAATTGCTACTTACGGAAGATACAATTAGAGTGCAGTGTAAGGTGCGTTATTTCAACTCTTGCATCCTCACAAGGCTTTCTGATTCGTCGCATAACAATAGCGTATCTGCTCTCCTTGGAATTAATCGATCGTTTACAGTGAGCGCATCATCTCTCAGATGATACCTTATTTTAACCTATCTGTACAAGTTATTTTGGTCAATTATGTGCAGGAATAATCTCTCTCCAAGTAACACATAACTTCATTTATCCCTCGAGGGAACGCATTAGTTGAAGGCGTGACTTTCTCTAGTTAAACTGTTTTCCTTGAGGATACACCAATTTGTTTATTTCTTAAGTGAATGAAGCCATATTTATCACTTAGAATGTAATGAAAGTCAACAAAAATACTAAACATGCGCCTTTACTGCGACTACACCATATAATTCCCGAGAAATATTATTACACTACCAACGGTACTCCTTGACACTTCTCACGACATAATAATAGGTCTATATCAAAGCGTTTATAAGGTAGTCAATTTCACTATCCTAAACATGGAATATTCTCTTTAGTTTAAGCCCATAATGTTTTATTGAGGTAAATAATGATGAGTCACTGTGACAGTGAATTTCATATCTGAATGTGGGACCATGTTAGTAGCTATATAGCTGAATTATCTTTCCCTCAACTTCTCTCGTATGAATTGGACTTAAGGGACATTGGTCTATTTCAACAGAATGGTGAGCTAAACGGCTCACACTTCGATGAGTTAGGGCATCCGATGGCTGTTTTAGGAGAGACCCATACTTACCCGGTGACACATCAATCTCATTATAACGGTAGATTGATATTTAGAGTTATGCCAGCTACACTACTATCCTCCCTCAAATTTGGCCCCTGCGACTCTTTTATTAGGTGATATAGGGGTGATTATTACTAGAATAATCCTCGACTATATGTTATGTCAAACGTTATCCGTAAGGACTCACCTAATAACTAAGATACTGAAGGTACCAAAAATATCAGGGATAATATTGGCCAATATATCCCCGTCTAGTTACTATAGCTTAGTAGTTAAAGTCATCACTAAATCGCCAAGAAATCGGTATTACTTATTTCATCATGTATATGGATCATGTTTCAGGGAGTAGCGGCATACTCTTATAATCTGTTAATATTATTTTTCAAATTACTCGCTGTAAACATTTAACTTTAGTATTGTTACTACTACATATATATATACATTATGAAATAAAGATGTTCAGAATCAGAGTGTGTTGTTTATATTAGAGGAGTAGGCCTTGACAATATAAAAAATAAAGAAAAATGACTTTGCTACATCACCCTATATATATATATATTATATATATATTATATATATATATATATATATTATATATTATATTAATATATATATATATATTAAGGTATACTAAGTATAGCATATTATATTAATATATATATGATAATAATATATATATATATTAATATAATTATTATATAATATATATATTATATTAATTATATATATATATATATATATATAGTTATATATATATATATATATATTATATATATATATATATTATATATAAATATTAAATATATATATATATATATATATATAACTCCTAACTATTTATAATACCATAATATACTCACTTGAAATATAGAAACATAACTAATCTAAGCAACGATAATAACTAACTATTCAGTAAAAAATAATATACCCATATCAACTCCAAGCGTATACACAACAGAGTAATTAAATATTAGTTTAACGCTACCTAAAACATCATCCAAATTCATTAATAAACTTAACAAACACACATTCTTCTAACACAACTTACCATAACCTTTCACTCTCATACAAGAGCATTCCAACACTAACGGCATAACATCTACTCTGTTAATAGGAGGAAAAACATAACATATATAAATTAATACACTGAAAAACGTTAACCAACTACCGACCAATCCATAATAATTAAGCACGTGACTCACGAATCTATGCAAATAGAAACCCAAACACATAAGCAAAAATCATCTAAATCGTAACAAACAGACATACAATAATACATTATTTTCTCTTAACTCGCCTACTAGTGCAAACAGTAATGGTCTAATAAATAAAACCCAACACAGCCTCTAAAACCAGGAAAAAATTTAATCTAAGCCCTTCCGGGAAAATACATATAAACATTCACCACGACCGAGGCATAATTAAGATTAAAATAACTCTCAATAACTGAACCTATAGAAACATAACTCAAAATAATGATAATTTAGGAAATATCACCTCAAACTGGCCTCAGGCAACATCTTAAACATAAACACCACGTATAAACTATACTAGTATGAGGAACACAGCTTTTAACTCAATTAGCAACATAATATAAATTAAATATAGTACATCAGCCTAAACTTCATTCCCCCTCTCTGGAAAAAATGCTCTATCGATTTTATATATATATCACAAAGGCTAAAAACCAGGAAAAGTTATATCCCTGTATTGAATAATTCATATACTATTATACGCCCCATCTCACTCTATATTATTTCTCACATATAACTACCATGGTATAAATCTAACTAAAAAAACAAGACTGTAGTACTAATAACATAATTAATTAAACCCCACACTATTAACATAAATTAATATATATCCAACACGGTTTCAAACAAAACCACTCATCTAATACATATATATATAATATATTATATATATATATTTTTATAATATATATATAATATATAATATTATATATATATATATATATTATTATATATATATATATATATAAATATTATTAACTATTTAATATATATAATTATATATATATATATTATAATATATATAATATTAATTATATATATAAATTAATTATTTATATATTATATTTTCATATATAATTATTAATTGTATTTATTAATACATTTATGTTTATGTTAATTTATTAATTATTTATAATAATTATATTAAATATTTTTTTCTAAAATAGCTAATAATAATAATATACTATTATTATTATTATATTATATTATATTAATTATTATATAATATAAAATAAAATATATTCTATAAAAATATATATTTATAATAGTCATTTAATTAAATTGCTAATATTATATTAATATTATATACAATAAATGTAATATATTATATTAATAAATATATAATTTAATATATATAATATATATATATATAATAATATATTAATATATAGTTATATTAATATTAAATATATATATTTATATATAGAGAGAAGAAACTCAATAAGAGAAGAATGTGTGTGTCACAGTAGGAATAATACATGAGATTAAGAGGGTTTAATATACTATAGTGAACCTTATTCAGTAAAGGATATAAATAAAATAATGAAAAGAAACATCAATTGCCTATGTGAGCATAATAATGAATGAACCTGAAACTTAGGTTATAAAAATATTTTAGATCTTTAAAAAGGACCAAAGTTCTAAAAGTACTTTTTACTTTACTAGTCAAAAACAAATGTACTAAATCGTAAAAGAAGAAGAAGAAAAATGCGAAACTATATTTTTTGAATGTTACAATCTGTACCTAAATATTTTCTCACTTCTATATGCTGGGTTCTTACTCACTCTTTATATTCCCCATTTTCCTATGGATAATTATTAAAGATAATTTTTATATAATTTCGAAACCCATAATAATTGAGAGATAAAGTTTTTAATTATAACTTTCTGCTTCAAAAAGAGGCAAACACTGATGTCATCGTTTATGATAGCCTCTCTCAATATCTATGTACCTTTTTTATGCGCACCACAATACGTCTCTGCTGAAAATGTGGTCTCTAGTGAAATAATAATAGGTATTTCGAACCTCTACGTAAAACTACTTGGAAACTCCGAAGAAGTATAAAATAGGGATAGATTTTTTTAATCGTTATGATCTCTATAGGGTAGAGATAAGATATAATACCCAGCATGAGCAAAAGTAAATAAATTCAGATGAGGAGTCAAAATTAGATCTTAGCAAATGAGGGATTATAGATGAATCTACGACAAGTACAAAATCTCTGTTATTGAGAAAAGCATAAAATAATTATTCATTGTAATATGAATTTAATATAATACAAATAGTGATATATATATTGCGAGTGATAGCTTAGCTTACTGAATAGATTGTATTATTCTATACTTATTCAGTGAATTAATAGTACACAGACACCTTCTCCAATGGGATAGACTGATATTAGGCCGGTTGCATTGACGGCAATAGAAGGTTATACGATAAGGTATTTCAGGTTAAGTCAATTTCTGCAAAAAAATATATGTTTTCGTATCAAATTAGTATTTTATTAAAACGAGGTTAATAAATTTTATAATATAATATATAATATATTAATATATATATTAATTAATAATACTATATATATATATATATTATAATTATATATAATTATATATATAGTATAATAATAATATTTATATATATAATATATATATAATATATTAATATTAATATATATAATATTATAATATTAATATATTATATATATTAATATTAATAATATATATTAAATATATATATATATATATAGTGATGAGTATTTTATCCGTTTACTCATTCATTCCCATATGTAGGTTTTATCCTCATTTTCCTTGTCATTTTCACAGCTTTCTTACCTTCTGGTAGAGTTGAATCACTAGAAAAAAAGTTTCTATAGATAGCTAATACTTACATAGAAGAAACAATATTATCTTATATATATTTAGCGACTAATATGAGTTCTGATTGCCAGTCCTTTGAGAGTGGAACTAGCATCTTTTATCCTAATATTGCATCGATAAATACTCGGCTATCTACTCACCTAAGAAGCTCTCCATAGTGTAAGATACGATGTATATAACTTCTAGGCTGCTATAATTGATTTTACAATATATGCTGGATATCCAGGTAAAGTTCTTCAAGCAAATATAAAAAAGTAATAAGGACCGGGTTGCTAGCCCTGATCTCAGCCTCCTAAGATAACTAATGCGTGAATATAATAGAATAAGAATAGTCTTCATATGGTCCATACTGTTAATCAGATAAACTATCCATTTCTTTTCTGTACTTTAATTGGGGACAATATATATAAATATTACTATCCACTATATAGGTTATATACTGAGTCAGATAATAATATATATGCTATCATTTGTTATATTGAAAATTATATTATTATTTTTTTAAATTATAATTTGGCGAAAAGAACTAATTTTGATATTTTGTTCTTCCTCAAATGTGAATACTTAATGATATTATATCATTATCTAAATTTATATATATATTTAAGTGAATATGTATCCAAAGAAACTGATATTACAAATGTTATTGTTTGCTCACTTTCTATCTTTTATTTAAAATATAAATTTGTTCTAGGTTCTTAGAAAAAATAATTAAAAGTTAAATTTTTAAATTTTCATTATTATGATAAGACATATTTTTATTTCGTATTTATAATTAATTATTATACTTTACGCTTCTATTAGTGGGAATACACTAGCCACTAAATATAACTAATTATCTTCAATACTAGTTTCATTACTCTTCCGACGTAAAAACAATGCAACAAGCTCATATTTGAATATAAATAAACTCTTCTGAACTTTTATTTCAATCTCATATATACTTATATCATGTTCATTTCCTCTCCATCTACATTCTTCTACTTCGCTACTACTGTTGTCAATCACGATCCATCTCCTGAACGACAGTCAGATCTTATAATATAATATATATATATATATATATATATATATATATATATTAATTAATATATATTATAATATATATATATATATATTAAGATATATGTATTAATATATATATATATATTATATATTAATATATATTATATATAATTATATATATTACTATATAATTAATAATTAATATATATATAATATATAAATTATTATAATATATATATTATTTATTATAATATATATATATAGTATATTTAATATATATATACAATTAATATTAAAATTATATATATATATAATATATTATATATATATAATATATATATAATATATATATATTAATTAATATATAATATATATATATATAATTATATAATATATTTTTATATATATTATATAAATAAGTGTATATATACTATATATTATTATTATATTATTATTAATAAATTATAATTTATATATAATATATATTATTTATATATATATATATATATTTATTTAATTTAATATTAATATATATGATAATATAAATATTTTAATTAATATATTTTATATATATATATTATTATATATTATTATATTTATATATATATATATTTATATAATTTATTATATATATATATCCGTTATATATATTTATTAATATATATATATAACATACTATATTATATTATATAATTAATATATAATATATAATAAATATATATATATTATATTATATATAATATAATATTAATATATTAATAATAATATTATATAATTATATAATTAATAATATATAGGGACGGGTATATAGTATATCATATGATATATAATATTAAATATATAATTATATATTAATTATTATATATATATTAATTATATATAATAATATATATAATTATATTATATATATATATATATAATATAATATAATATATATAATATATTACTTTATACTAATATATATACTAAATACCTACTATTATATAATTATACTCACTACTCATATATATCATATATATAATATATCACTACTATATATTATTATGCTAATATATATATATAGTATATATATTAAGATGAAGCCAAATTGGCTGATAATAGGGTTATAGTAGTTTATATTATAATATATTATTATATTTAATATTACTATATATAATTAAGTTATTTAAATTATAGCCTATATATATATAATTATAATATATATATTAATATATTATATATTATAAATATATAGTATAAATATATAATATATATATATACTATACTCACTCATATAATATAATAATATATATTAAGTATTTGTAGGTAATAATATATATATACTATACTATATATAGTGTATAATATATAATAGTATGGATTTAGTAGAATATTAGTATAGTAGTATAGTAATAGTAAATTATATATATATATATTATCATATAATATACTATCTATCTACTATATATATATATATATATCTATAATTATATTAAATATATATTAATATTTGATATAGGGCTTACCATTATATATACTTTATATATATTATTATTGAGGTGAGATGATATTATAATATATATATATAATATATATTATATATATATATATAATTAATCTAGTAGTGAAACATTCATCATCATATCAATAATAATAATTATAGATATATTAATAAGAACCAATAATATCTTTTTTGAGAAAAGCATTCATAAATTTATTAATAACTCAAAAATTATTTTTGCATAAATTTTATCATAATATAGTAATTATATTACTTGACTTGTTCGAATGCATCTTTATAATGTGAAAAACTCCGTTTATAGTGTAGCTAAATAGGTAAAATGGTATCACGATAGATTATATAGATTTAAGTTACAAAATTTTCTTGAAATAAAATATTTTAGATTTTTTTTAAATTCAAAGTATTTATATAAACGATCATATATATATATTATATATATATTATATATATATATATTAATATATATATTATAATATATATATATTAAATTACTATTATATATATATATATATATATATATTATTATTATATACCTATGTATATGAATATATATATTAATATATATATTAATATATATATATTTTTATAAATAATATTAAAAAATATATAGTAGTGAGTGATATAGTATATAATATTAATAGGTTTATGAGTATTAGGTGATATAGTATATAAATTAATATATTAATGTTAAGTTATTTATATGGAGTTGTGGTATATTTATATTAATATAATAACTTATATATATATTTATATAGTAATATTATATATATATATATATATTATATATATATATATATATAATTATATATATATATATATATATTAGTATTAATATTTAATATATATAATATATATAATAATATATACTTATATTATATCTAACTCATACTTACCTACCTATTCTATCATACATGTTCTTTATCTTAATTTCTAACATAGTCTATACTATAATATATAGGTATATATATATATATAATATAGTGAGTATATATATATATATGATTAATTAAATAAATTAATTATATAAGTGAGTGGATATAGTTAATATATATAATAGGGTTAATACTAATATATAGGTAACTATATATTAATATAATGAATAATATATTAAAAATATTATATATAATAATATATATATAATATATGTGTACTCCTATACTATATATACCTATACTCTCACTCCTATAAATATCACCTTCGTCATTCAGAGTAAAGTCAACTCTAGTGATATAGATATTATATTGTGAATTCATTTATTTAGACTAAGTTATTAAATTTGATTTGTTATTTTATTAAAATAATTGAATTTTTTATTTAAGGTAATATTAGTATAGTAGTTTAAATATTAAACTTACATTTCTTACTTTATTAATATATTTAAAATAAAATTTTTGTTATATATTAATTTAATTTCTGTTCCAAACTTTAAAGAATCTGTAAAATTATTATAACAAAATCAAATATTTTATGTAATTTACTTATAATTAATTAAATATATAATTATATAGTAATTGTGTAATTATTAAATATAAATTCAATTTATTTAATTATATTTAAATAATAATTTAATTTAATTATGATATTTTAATTTGATTTTAAATATTAAGTTTACTATTTTAATTTAATTGGAATATTTAAATTTTCCTTATGTAAGGTAATATCAATTTAGGATATATTCTAAAATTATAAAATAAAGTAGAATAATTAAAAGCATTAAAATAATTTAAAAGGAACAGTTACTTCAATTTTCTGAAATTTAAGACGTAAGAACTGTGATTTCATATAAAATAATGTGAGTTAATAAATAATATTTCTCTCTCATTCCTTTATATATATTAAAAATAATATATATTTATTAATATAATATATTATAAATAATATATATAATTATATTATAATATATATATATATATAATAATATATATATATATATAATATAAATATATAATATATATTAATATATATATATTATAATTATTTATAATTAATACCTATATTATATATATATATATTTATTAATATTAATTTAATAATTATTTGATAAAACACCATAATATTGATCTGAATGAAAATTAATACTTAATTAATAAATGATAATACTAATAATTAATAATAATAATAATATAATAATAATAATAATATAATAATAATAATATATATATTATATAATATAATATAATTATAATAATAAAAATAAATATTATATAATAATATAGGTGATGTTTTAAAACTATTTCTTATAATTTTAATTATTATCTAATAAATATTAATAAAAATAATATATTACTAAAGATGACAGATATTTGAACATTATCCTGGAAAATCATATCCAAGGTAAATTATCCATAAGTACTGTGTTGATTCTGAGTATATTATTTATTAAACTTTAAAATATTATTAATTTTTTTATATTTAAAGACGACCCATATCTAGGTTAGAGTACATTACTACATTATCTCAGGTCAACGACAATATCTAAATCTATTAGGTAATAATGCGTACTATAGGTGTATTATTGATACCCGTGTGCAACGGACAATAATATCTAGGTTAGGTCTTAAATGATTTGGGCTCTAATGAACTCGATAATCCTCGTATATTTATAGTGACTTGATTCAGTATACTGTACTGCTATTAATTTTTAAGTATCATATGAGTTATTATATAGTTATAGTGTGGCTTAAGAGTTGACACAGATTAAATTTAAATTATATATTAATTAATTAATATTATATATATATATATTATATTATATATATTTATATATATATAATATATATATATATTATATAATTATTTAATATTAAATATTATATATTAATATATATTTATATATATACCGTATATATAATATAATAATAATATATTTATATATATATTATATATATATTAATATATTATTAAATATATAATATAATATATTTAATATATATATATAATAATAATATATAATAATATAATAATATGTATTATTAAATATATATTATTATAATATATATTATATATATTTAATATATATATTTTATATATATATATTAATATATATATATATTATATATATATATTAATATATATAATATTAATAATATATTTATATATATATATTAATTAATATATATTAGTGATGACTATGACATCTATTGTGCCATCCTGACACTTAAATAATTAACTTCTACTCATCCTGCAATCCGCAATCTCAACTTATAAAGGTGCAGCATCCGAATACTATATCACTGGCATCTCTCATTTTGTGTGAAAAAATGAGGTAATGTTTTACCATTTTTTTACATTATTTTACTCATTTTTATATTAAACCCATTATGAAAATTATAATGCATATTATTGGGCATCTTATCATTGGAGATGAGAAGATTTATATTCTGATAAATCATCTGATATTATTGGAATATTATTTTTCCGATCTTACATGATTATCGAATATCAATAAGGTACCTAGAGACTGAAAATAGGTATTCACTCTAACTATTATATGATACTCATATATATATATTATATATTAATATATATATATATAATATATTTAATTAATCATATATATATATAAATATTATTATATATATTATATATATTTATAAATATTAATATATTATATATATATATTATAAATATATATTATATTATAATATATAAATATATATAATAATATATTTTAGTATTTTTATATATAATTATTTTTATATTTAATCACTATTATTTTATTTATTTTAATTTATAGTATTAAATATATATAATATTATTTTTATATTTTTTTATTATTATACTTAGTTTATATACCATTTAATATATATATAATATTATAATATTTATATATATATATATTAATATAAATATATATATTATTATATATATATATATAAGTATAAGTATATATTAATAAATATATATATATATATTTATATAATATTATATAATATATATATATATAACTATTATATATATAATATATTATACTAATAAATAATATTAATAATATATATAATATATATATATATATATATAGATGTTATAAAGGTACGGTTATCATAAAAGGGAGTATTTACTAATTATATTAGTGATATATAATAATTGAAATAAGTCATTTATATAACGATGATGTGTAGGTATAAAACTTATATTTTATTTATGAATAACCTGATTCCTAAGCTATTCCCCAGATAGATTCATTTTGATTAATAAATAAATACGAATAACACAGCCATTACATTTTCACCGTCATTGACGCACGAAATAATATTCCACACAAAAAAAATATGCAATTCATATTTTTAGCATCTAATATTATAATATATAAGGAACTTGGTGATCCAGACACGTATTTTAGAAGCTCCTATAAATAATAATAATAATTATAATTCAGATAGTAATACTGCTGCTATTACTTTACCAATATTAATACTAATACTAATACTAATGCCAACTTTCATAAAGTCAACAATCTTATTTTCCATCCCAATTAAGGCGAATAGATCATTCGATCAGCGGTTTCTTAAGTGGTAGTTATTCTTGCAATACATTAACATGTAATGAATTACGTTACGTAATTGAGTACATATGTCATTATTAAGTGCTATTAACAACGCTTATTACTTACTTATTGCCATAGGGATTAAAAATATTATCAAAGGATGTAGTTCGAAATACGTTGTGTTATTTTTTCACCCATAATCTAATTCCAGGTTGATGTATGTTTTGTGTTTATAATGATAGGTAGTTTATCGCTGGTTTCTTTGCTTCGCACAGGCTATAACTGTTTCCGTATCCAGTTTAAAGTTGAGGGGAGCTTTGGTTAAGTATTCTGTGCACTTCAGTGTGCAATTCTACAAGTGATTATTTGGTCAACGAAATGTTGGTATATATACAGGTGTTGAGGTGTAGCACACTTGAAATTCAATCCAATCGGGCTTTCTTTTATATAAGGAATGAACTAACCGGGATTTGATCTTCCATGGAATGTCTTGTTTGCGGTTACTAGTTAGGTGAAATGCTATATACTCTGGTGTGTGTGTAGATTTTACTAAAACGAACTATCTTTAATAAATACTCCAACCCACCTTTAAAATGGTTTGTGGTTTATTTTAAAAAAGGACTATCATTAATATATGATCCAACCCACCCTTAAAACATGCTTTTTATACCTTAAACCAAAAGCGAACAATAATTCTCGACCAATCACCTCGCGAGGTATTAGAGTAAGGTTACGCAGTGCTCACAGAAGGTACATTTCCTATCTTTACTGATCAAAAGGATCCTTCGAACCAGCATGTTTCAGTTGTAAATATATTTATAAATAAATACATTGATTTTTATATCGGCGTGTATATATGGAATTACTTTTGAACTGATCAAGAATGATTCCGCCTTCGTACAAAGGTTTATCCTAAATTTACGCTCAAGTAGTATTCTCAAACATTTTAGAGCAGGGCTCAGTTTCGTATTCTGTAACGAGTGCGGTTGTTTGTTTTTCGTTTGGTTGTCACTGATGTACTAGTATAATAGAAGAATCGAATTATTTGAAAACTTTGAACATATTACGTTAATCAAGCGGGATATATACAATGTGAAGTGCATTTGTTATTTTTAAATTAAACTTCGAATCGTTGTAATATTAGTATGTTAGCAGAGAAGAACTTTTGTTTCATTTTTATATTTTACATCCGACTAAGATGATGTAAGAGCAGTATCAAAAGAACAAAGTGGCTAGCTTAGGTGCCTAGAGGGGTGCTGGCTGACTTTACCTGATTTTACTGGATTTATTGCTTTAGGCGTTAAATATTATAGTTTTTATGAAAGTTTCATAAATTACTAAAGTATTTTTAAATTGTTACGTTATAAACAACGTATTCGTTATATAATTCTTTGTTCAAAGCTACATGATTGAATTGGTTATAGGATTTTAAGAAACTTTGAATATTTAGTTATATTGAATGGTATTTAGAATTTCCTATACTTAATACAAAATGTTTTAATAAATTAGTTATGATGTGTAACGTGAATGTGCAGTGTGTGGGTGTCTGTAAGTGCAGTCTGGTGTGCCCGCCACTGTCCAGTGCCCGAGGTGTGAAGTTCGAGTGTGCGTGCCAATATGTGTTGTTGTGCTGTCTGTAGTAATCTTGTTTGACTCGTAAGTAACTTTGTGTGGAGTACCATCTGTGTGTGTAAGCTAATATTGTATGTCTGTATAAGTTAATCTGTGGTGTAGTGTAAGATCTGTATGTGTAGAGTACTTGTGTGTTGTGCTTCGTTGTAGTTCGCTGTAATAATCTGGTAGGTGATTGACTCTTAGTAATCCGGGAATATTGTGGTGTAGTTAATCTGTGTGTGTGTTTTGGCTTAAGTGTAAATGTAAGTGGCATAGTGAATGTCTGTGTTTAGTTATAGTGCAGATGTGTTATACGTGTGCTAGTCGTGTGATGCTGCTGTGTAGAGGTGTGTGTGTGTTCTAAATATAATAACAATAGCATAAATTTACACTAAATAATATAAAATAATAAATAAATAATCATAAAGTAAATAATACAATAATAAAGAATAAAAAGATAACAATAAAGTATTAACAAATAAATATTATACGGGTAATAATAAATAAATAAAGATGAAGATAAAATAAAGTATTAAACAAATATATATAAAAGTTAATAATAAATAAAATAAAAGAAAAAAGAATAAAATAAAAGAGTATCTACAATCATATAATAAAGTACAATAAATATAGATAAAAAGATTAAAGAAATAAAATAAAGTGTGATTAAATGTAAATTAAAAGAAAATATGTAATAAATATGAGTTAAGCAGTGTAATTTGATATAAATTGGTAAGAGTGTTTAAGCAGTAAAGCGAGGTTAAGCGAACGTAGTTAACAGCAGTTAACAGAGTTAACGCGTAAGCATGTTAATGCGAAGGTAAACAACAAGCATCTACCCTACGGTGTTACGTTATAACTCTATTTGTTATGATTACTGCTTTAAGGTACGTCATGTTAATAAATTATGAGTTAAGCAGGTAAAACATGTGAAAGCAAAGTGTAAAAGCGAAGTGTTAAAACAGTGTAAAATGCTAAACAGTAAAGCAGAAAGTTTAAACAGTAAAGCAGTAAAAAGCGTACTAATCCCATAGGTGTTAGGTAACACCTCATTGTTTCCTGCTTTCGCTTTAAGAATGTAATGTATGTTGGTTAGCATTAAGCGAAGTAATAACAGTTTTAAGCAGAGTTAAAGCAGTTAAGGCAGAAAGTTTAAGCGAGTAAGCAGAAGTTAAATGCGCGCCGTACATAGTAAGAGAATAAGCCAGGAGTTAAAGCATAAAGCAGTAAAACAAAGCATACAAATCCTTTAGGTGTTAGGTATAAACTCTATGGTTTATTGCCCTTTCACTGCTTTAACCGGATGTAAGTATATGTTTTTAATAAATCGTATTGTAGTAAATATAAAATTATGTATATTGTGAAGAATTCTTTGCATGTTACATGATCATTTTTTTGTTCGCGGGTATTGCGCTGGCGGGCGCACGGGCGGCGGTACCGGAAAATATTTGCGCTGCGCGGTCACGCGAAGGGGGGTACCGGAAAATTTGCGCGCTGCGTGGCGCACGCGGCGGGCGGGGGCCCGCGCGGGTGTCGCACCTGCGGGTGCGGCATTGGCTTCTTTGGCGCGAGGGCTCACGCTGAAAGCCCCTTGGTAGTTATGGATCTAGAGGTAGACAAAGATTGAGTCATCAAAGATATATCATAGAATGGCCGTATCAAGTGACTTCATCAAAGGGGCAACCAAAATTGAGGCCTCCAATGCTGAGCTTAGATGTGAGGCGTCAAGTTAGGATCGGTTCGAGTGGAGTGAGTGTAAGTGTAAGTGTCTTTGGTTGAGTGATTTGGTTTAATGTAAGTGTCTATGGTATAATGTAAGTGTCTGTAAACTAATGTATGTGTATAAAATACTATCATATTTAGGAAGATTTCTCGGCGCTTGTTAATATGCACATCGATTCCTATACCTTATTACTAGGGTAGTACCAGTATTAGGCTATGTCTGGTCAGGGGGCGCTGAAGAAGGCTTGACAAAAAGTGGCATCAGTTGCGCACTATGTGGCCTATTGCACTATGTGGTCATCACTTGGCACCACTTGGATCTTGGCCTATTGCTCACGCTCACCTGGCCTCAATTAATTGCTAGCAGACTATAGACATCATAATATTAATACGGCGATTGGACCATCAAAGGCCATCAGTGTAGCGTGGGTCAAAATTGACGCAATGGTTATGCAAGGTCACAGGGCGTATGGCTGGTAAACACAGGTTAAGCATCAGAAGGGCTAGTCGCCTAGGAGGACTAAAATTACGTGGTCAATTTGACCCATGGAAGCACAAGGTGTTAGGGTGGGCGTGTTTGTAGTGGTAGTGTCGTCTCGGAGTTAATGTAGGTATAGTGATTAGTGTATCAAGTGCTTAGTGAATGTGTGTTAGTAAGTGTGTGGGTGGTGTTGTGTGTGCGTGTGTTGATGAGTGTTCAGTAGGATGATCCTAACTGCTACAAGTTAGGAACGAAATATTGTACGGAGTGACCACGGTGGGCAAAAATTTGCGCCGTGTGATGGCAAAAAATGGACCATGTAATTGGCAAGGTCGAAGGCCGATTCATGGTCAAAACGTTAAAGCATAAAAGGGCAAAGCCTTAACATGCAAGATCAAAATTACCTTAGGTCAAAATGACCCCTGTCGAAAATTAGGGGGCGTAAAATAGGGCGGTATACGTAAACGTTGGTGCCAACCGTGGCGCCCATTCTATAGAGGGTTGCCAAAATCAGGAGTGCCCCGAAAACAAATTGGGTTGTCCAAAATTTGCGTTTCAAAAATTAGGGTCTCAAATTAGGGTTCTAACTTAGGGCTTCTCAAAATTAGGGTTCTCAAAATTGGGTTCTCAAAAAAATTAGGGTTCTAAAAAATTAGGGTTCTCAAAAAACTCGATTCCCCTAAAGGGACAGGGTAGGTAACAAATTGGCAAAATTGACCATGAGATCAAGGGTGGTCGAAAAAGTTTCAAGGCCAAAAAAGTGAAGGCCAAAAAGGTCAGGTCAGGTAAAATTCGAGCTCAAAACAAGGTCGCGGTCAAAAAAGGTCAAAACGTGCGGTTCATTTATCGACGAATGTGTCTCCTCAAGCTACTTTACTTACCTAATTACTATAATATAATATTTATTACTAAATTTTTAATAATAATATATTATAATATAATAATATATATATAGGTTTAAAGTTTATAATATATATAATAATAATAATATATAATAATATAATAAATAATAATATAATATATATAATAATAATAATATGCACAGACTTAAAATTGATTAATATAATATATAACGGATACCAATAATGTAGTTTAATTTTCTTTCAGTTTCTTATTAATCCGTGAAAAAAAAACGAGAGGAAAATGAAGAAAGCAAGCATTTCCCGACGGAGAATTTCAAGACTTAAAATCATGTCGCCATTACCCTCGACCCCATTTCCAGTATCCCCTACACCCCTCGGAACTTTCAGCATCCCTACGCAGCTCTATTTTCATCCCCAACCCACCTTGCAAGAGGGCTCCTCTCTCTCTCTTGAAAAAATTCAAATACGTGTTCCGTGCAATTTTTGAATGAAGCAATTTCGCTCACCCCTCCTATGTATGCATTCGGTTTATCTATATATTTTATTTTTTATTTTTATACTTTCTATTATAATTCATTAATAATAAGATAATAATACTAATAATAATATATAATATAATTATTATATAATATATACTTATATAAATCAACTTACATAATTCTATTATGGGTATAGGAGTATTAAGCAGAGTTAATTAACAAAGTTAGCTCAACAGAAGGATGTAAATTCAATATGGTGTAAACTATGGACACTTCATATAATATTCAGAGAAATAAATAATAATATAATATAATTATATTATAATAAAAAAAAATATATAATATATATGAAAAATATTATTATATATTAATATCTTAAATATATATATATAAAAAAACTAACTTTAAATATATTACTTAACTTAAAGGTGTTTTAAATTGACGATTATTAAATAAATATATTATATTTATATTATATATATATTATATTTATTATATATTATATATATATATTTTATATATATAATATATTATATTTTATTATATTATATATATATATATAGCTATATATACTATATACACCAGTATATAATATATATATATTTATGCTTATATTTTTTATATATATTATTTACGTATATTATATATATATATTATAATTTATTATTATTTTATATATTATTATATAAAATACTGACGCACATAGTAATAATCATGTAAGGTAATGACAACCTTACTTTGTCATAACATAAAAAAAGTTACATTTATGAACTGGTTCCACTGGTAACAACAAGCAAGTTCAAAACCTTTTTTTTTTTTCGCTATCATACATCACATTTTTGTTCGCGGGCAAGAAAAAAAGAAATATTTCTTTTATTAATTGATATCATCTCTCATCATTCTTATGTTTAAAGAGAATATAAGTAGTTAATTCTCGCATTTACTCACTTTCGAATGAGTAACGATTTTTCTTCAATTTCTCTTCTCTTTTCTTTCAGAGATGGTCTATGAAGTTGTTTGTAGCTTCGACTACCTTCCAACACAGCACGAACACACACCCATTTCTGTAGAAGTTACACAAACAAACCTATGAAGCACATTAGGTTAAACCTATATTTATTTTATATATACTATATATATATTATTTTTTTTTAATTAAATTATCTTATTATAAATTATTTTTATAAAAATGTTTTAAATGAGATATGTCTTAATATATATTGTATTATTGCTCTGTGTCCCGAGTTCGCGACTTGCGTGGCGGGAATGTGAGCTATGTGTTTTTACTTTACCTTCGGCTTACTCATAGTTAGGTCCCTTACTGCGTGTTGTGCATTTAACAGGATACCCAGCACCGCGATAGAACTGTCATGGGCCTGAGAACTTGGGCGCATTCATGAAGGTCATCCCGTGACGGTGAGATGTGCAAATTTACGTACCTACCGTGACGCAGTTAAATTTATTCACCTTATGATTAAACTATAATTGACAATACTTACAGTAATCATGATATATATAACATTAAGTAATAATATATAATATATAATTATATTAATAATATAATAATTAAATATATATATATAATTTTAATCCGATTGTTTCTTCGGTGCATGTTCTATTCTTCGTACACATCGTGAAGTATAGAACTATTAAATTTTTATCTTTTATTTTTGTGCCATTAATGTCGCAAGACTTGCAAATTTGGTTCTTTTTGAAGGCGGCGGAACTCTCTGAATATAGATATCGTTGGTCACGCATATTTTCCTTTATCTTTTTGAATTCTGTTATGCATGCTTGACGGGTTTGTTTACAATGTATCTAACAAAACGTCGATATAGATAGATAGAGATAAGCTATATATATGGATAGTTCATTCTCCAGTGATATAATAGATAGATAGATTTAGTAGAATGATACATGATAGATTGATAGATAAATAGCTAGTGATAGATAGATTAATAGATAGAAGTAAAAAAATATGTATGTATGTATATTATATAGCTTGTTATAACTAAATAGTAATAATATAAATAATAATAATAATAATATGCAATAAATGTAAATAATAATGAAGATAATAATCTAATAATAATAACTTCACCATAGATATGAGGTGTAAAGCTTAGACCTAATTCCACTGATTCTATAGACCCCTTCCAGGCTCGGTCAGATTTTACACAATATAACTTGACTTAACCGATCAGAAGATATTCCAGGGAAGACTTACCATTCTTAGTTACCCTTCCGACTGCCTTTACTAAATTAATTATAATCATAATGGAGTGGGTCTGAATATATCAGTAGTATGATTATAATATCATTTATAATGACATAATGATTTGTAATAATTGTTAAGTAAACTATTCGACTCCTATATAATTCCTAATAAATTAATTATAATATAATAATAATAACATATATAATAATATAATATATATTATTAGTGTTACTACAACATAAACAATAATATATACACAACACAAGCTTAATAAGGCGCTTTCGTTTGAAAAATAACTTATCACATTTTATTTTCTTTACTTTATTTTTTAACTTATTTCAATACAAAAATGACAGCAGATTAGTTTATTCAACCCGTTTATTTTTTTAAAATTCAACATAATAAAAATTCATCGTCAATATAATGATAAAAAATAGATAAATATAAATAATTATAGGAATCATAATAAAGAATGTTAATAAGAATCGATTAAATAAAAAATATAATGAATATATAATTAATATATATATAATAATAGATAGATATATTAATTATAATATATAATATATAAAGAGATTAATAAACACTTATCATAGCAATGCTATCACAAGGTCCATGGATTCTTTACTTTTGAAAGTTTTGCAAAAAGTGTTGAATTTTGGTATATATAGCAGCTCCATAGGTTGGATTGACAAACTTAGGACATCAGAACTGTATATGATTTATATCCACCGTAACGTAGGAAAATTGATCAAGGAAGAAATGAAAATCAGCTGGATTATGGAAAGAACATGAGCTTTTCTTGTTACGTATCCAGGATTTAGTCGACCACTTTAATCATCTATTTTGAAATATGCCATAATCCTGCCTGAGAATATGGCTTTGCCTGCTTTTCACGCGTGCGACTTGTTATAACAAAAAAATAACGTTGATATTTATTCTATCTATTATAATTATATATATATTATACTATACTTATATATACTATATATATATATATATAAATTATTTTATATATATCTATATATTATTATAATTATATTAATGTTTTATTATATGATGAACTATTTCATTAGAAATGGCTACATTTGCTGGTTCGTGGTATTTTCTAGATAAACAAAAGAGAAAAAGAGAAAAGAGAAAGTGTTAAAGGGAAATATATTAAAATAAATAGAAAGAAGGAGATTCTTTAGAAAAAAACTTTATGAAATAGTCTTCCGCTTGAAGATTCAAGGAGGAGAGAAAGGATTAGAAACGATGCGAGGGGATGAGCGGGGGAACGGGGATTGATTATAGTAAGGAGATTTGTTGAGAACCACTGAAGAGATAAATACGATATATGCACGTAGCGAAAGTCACCGCTCGGGCTAGATTATGTGATCCAGCATACACGAATTCCAGAGAGGCGCCGACAAAACCCAGCAACAATATGTACACTACACTTATAATATTATTAAACATGCAAATGTTTTATCAGGGAACAAATACGGATATTAAGACAAGATAAATGGGAGATTTAGAAATGGTTTAGGAGAGATCTTTCTCTTGGATAAAGATGCAACTACCTGACAACAATGAAATATTAATTTTTCAAAGAAGCGATTAACAAACTGTAATGTAACAAATGAAATGAAAAACAAATAATTATCTCCCGATCGGCCACATACTAAGAAGTACCAGCCAAGAATTATTTATCTTGTCATTCTATTCGAATCCATTAATGTAACCCACTAGAACCAGTAATCAACTGCAAAGTTTTTCTTTTTTTTTTTTTTTGTTTTCCACAACTTTTATATTTTGGGCAAGTATTTCAAAAAACGAAACTTTAGTTAAATTCAACTGTTAGCGCTTAATGATTATTTTTTTTTTTCTATTATTTTTTTTTATATTATTTAGTATTTTTAATATTTTTTACTTTTGCTCTTACAGCAATCAATGGAGTAAGCACAAGAAACCCAAGAATTCAAGAAATGATATTCTACATAATAGGGCTTGACGAAGAGGACGCAGTGTCGTGTGCAGAGAGCGTTTCCCGACACCTGGCCTCACAATTTAACTCACTCGCGAGTATCGGTAATATTAACGAATTTATATCCTAACTTTTAACATTGGTGCAGTATATGCCCAGCGTTATTCTTCTTTTTTTCATGTATTGAGCATCATATCATAGAAGATACATTCTCAACGGAAAAAAATCAATTGTAGTTCCACCTAATAGCCATAAACGAACACGAACAAGTTCCGACCGAGATGACAACTAGGTTAGACAGTGTGCCCACAATTGATGGTCATATGCGAGCAATATCAAGATCTTTAAGAATTTTTAGCGCGCACACAATGACGACACTACAAGCACTCTCATTAATTTTTTATATACTTTATCCTTGTATTACTATTTAATATATTATTAGGATGTATTACTATTACCACCATATATAATATTATTATATAGTACCTATCCCTATATATTATAATATAATCAGCCTAATATTATATTATCACGGATGTCCATTCACGGGCACAGCCCTTTTCAAAAACGAAGGGGGCAAAAAAAAAAAAAAGAAGGAAGTAAATTCACCGTCCTGTCTAAAACATTCCTTACGGTGGGCGCGAACGAGACTTAAAGGCAGGTCAGAGGTACTCGGAGTGAATACTGCAGGAAAAACTGGAACCATGAGGCATTAGTGGCTGGAGGAGTACGCAACAAGGAGGTAAAATGAATTCCATCTTCACACAATACGCTTGTCGGCGTAGGCTCTCTTGTCTTTACGAGAGAGCGCGACGCCCAAACGTGTGGCGGTTGGGAACTGTGGACCCAGAGAACCGTCCACGTTGTCTCAAGCACTTCCACCGTTGTAAACTAACCTATAGAGAAGAATTGCCGACCTTCACTTGCGAAGAGAGATGGATCAACGATGACCTGCTAATAATTGGCGTTTCATTAGTCTTAGCTTAGCTCAAACCTATCCAAAAGGCAGGTCAGGAACAATCATCCCCAATGGGTAACAAGTATTCCATAGCAGTGAGAACTAAGACTCTTATATACTGCAGTAGTCGTAAATGGCGGAAAAAGTATTCCGCGGCATACTGAACCCGACACATCTCCCGATTCATCTGCGACAATTTTCGCACCGATTTAAATAGAGGTCTCTAGCAGACACATTAGTTATTGCATCAGTCGATATTTTTTGTCTTAAAGGTGACGGGACATTAGGCACACTCGCAGTGGAGCTTAGAACAGTTCGGCGCAGGTGTTTTCAGACGAGGCGAGAATCGAAGAAGTGCGCCTTTCCTTCAAAGATGGTGATTCATCCAGCATAGCTCTTTCAGCTCCATGATCACGAAAATCCGCCACCCGGTAGCGGCCCAAGATTCGAGATACCCGGAACTCGTAACGACCCGCGCCCGGCAATCTAGATAAGAAACCCGAGAGGAGCCCCTTTGGAGCATATGGAAGATGACAATTGGGCCCGCCGCACAGAGTGAATGAGGTCTTGCATTTCGCGGAGGTTGTCCCTGAGTATGTGATACATAAAGACAACTCACTACTTATTCCCGACTACATTGAATGATGGAGAAATCACATAAATCAACTGGCTTATCCTCCGTGACAGAGCACCTACTCAATATCAATCTGTACCAAGAATGCTCGATGAGGTGCTCCCAATAATCCTACCATGCATCGAGCCACTACCGACCAAGATCCCCTCACGCCCACAGCACAAACTCACATATCAACAAACGCAGTACGCCCCTAATGCCGAACTGAAATGAATTTACGCGATCCACACAAGCAATAATCCCTGAATCACAAGGTCGTTAGTGTCCCGTCGCGTAGGTCGCATTTACTAATGCTCACCACAACACGACGTGCGTCGACTACAGAGACTTTCTTCATAGACACGAACTACCTATATCTCGAACCCGCCTCCCAGCTGGAAGTCCCCACACCCTATCCTTATAGCTCAATTATGACTCGCGCTCGGCAATAGTCAATCCTCATATTCCAAACAACCTCCCCCACTCGAAACCCTCCCCAAGCAAAACCAATCCCCACTCTCCCCTGATAATTATCACATCTGTGTCACCCCTCCTTACATCACGACTAACCTGGGACACCACTTACCGACTCTACACTAAGACCACTCCCCATTCTATAATATTCTCTAAGCCTCCTCCCATCTCAGACACCCCCCCAAAAACAAAGACTTCACTTACAATAACCAATTAAAGTACACTGCGCCTAAGGCAGCTTCGAACGGACCGATACTCGAACCACCCATATAACACACCCCCATCCAACCCAATAGTCACCCACTACACACAACTTCCTACCACACAGCCATTATTCATTAAATAATTTAATCACCAAATCTGCTAACTTATACACACCCAAAGGCCACAGAAAATCTATAGCCCCAAACTCTCCCCTGAAAATCATCAAACTCATTAAACAAAGAAACTCCTTCGAAAACTTAGAGATCCTATACCCCACTCATCACTAACCAAATAAACAACCTCCATACCCAAATCACCAACCTTCATAACCACCAACACCACTATTAAGAATACTTACAATCCAACATCTCACGAATTAATAATAAGAAGAAACCTGGCAAGTCATCAAAAACTAAATAACTCTCGAAACAACCCCCCTCATCTATCTCTATATTATTAATACGTAAATCCACACTCCTTACTGCTAGATAAATCCTCAATACGTTCAATTCTCTAAAATTACCCAATAACAATAAAGACCTTTCATTAGCATATAACCATTATTATTTCTAGTAATTCAATATTATTATCTTCTATGCTTAACATAAAATAAGACCCACCCTTACAAATTACAAGTATGATTAAACTATAAAATATGATAATCTACTATAACTCGGAACCTCACTTAACAACTCTATGTCAAAGATATCCACCTGACAGGGCCATACTCCTTACAACCCATCCCTCCTATCCCCTATTAACAAGAATGAGAGAGTCTATCAGCAGCTTGATAACAATTACTACACCCTCGCAACAATATTTACTTACTCTATAGACTGGCACGAATAACCGTGACCAACTAATCAAATCTACTAACCACCACTATACAAATTCTTACAAAGCTACATCCATCGGGTGTCAGCCACTTGGTCTATAACATACTTATCACTGAATTCTTCATAACTTGATTTCAACACCTGGCAACTCTTATCTAAATATTATTACCACTATCATTACTGTTATTACTATCAAATAATAATAATAAGTTACAATAACCAAATCTACTCGGATAGATCCTAAAAGACCCGCAGGTAAACATAAGGCCCCCTCCTCGTAGCAGCTCCGATCAATATTTCTCTCCTCTCCTGCTATTCAGCTAATACTACCTGAGAAGAAGCATCTATACTGTATTTAAAACTGTCCATAAATTATGTACTATCACCCAGTGCTCATTCAGCCCTCTCAAATTACCAGTATAATACACCTACATCACTTCCTAATAATGAAACCTCGATGCGTACTATAAAACTAAAAGTCAACTCAAACAGTCAAAGTTATACCGAATAGACAATATATCATACATATAATGGCCTATCAACTATAATTCTGCGTAACAATCATATAATAGAATTCGTCCTACTTACTCATCAAGCTACGAGTATTCGGTACAAAATATACAGTAAGTATTATTTATTGATCCTGATCAACAATATACAAATTCTTATGTACATATAATTATAACTAGACAGAACAATGAACAATATTCATAAAAGTATATTATACACTACATATATCTGATGATATGACTAAACCATCCACACTAAACTAACTACATTACAATATTATATGCCAATACTACATCACACATAACAAAGTTATGTTATAATAAAGAGAGTCATCAGATAACAAGTGTATTAAGAAAATATATACCTCGTCTCTTGCTCAAGTAGCAACGGTTAAGTAGTAAAACGAAAAAACTCTACATAAGATCATTGAACTGCAAATATCTATATATATTTAGTATCAGATAGAAGATTTTTCTTTAGGAAATATTCAACATCTCACTACATTGTGAGTGAATCAAGCTAACCA
>JABUQX010048696.1:0-10459 GCA_015478945.1 Trachelipus rathkii | reverse complement strand
ATACATATAACATGATTTGTTGAGGTAGCAATTTTTCACATTTTTTAATTTAAACATTCGCCATTTTTGACTATTTTAAAAGTCGGTAACTCAATTCAAAAAATAAAATGGAGCCAAAAAAAAAAAAAAAAAAAAAAAAAAAAAAAGAAAAAAAAAAAAAAAAAGTTGAAAATGATGTGAAACCCCACCCTATCACAAGCCTACCTGTTTTAACATTTTGTATAGCTAATTACTTTAATATTCTTCATTTCTTTTTTTAAATAAAAAAAAAAAAAAAAATTAGGACCTTAAGTAAAGATAGATATTAAATATTTTAATGTATATTTTTAATCACAGCAGGAAAGGTTTGTTTATTTGGCTTAACAAAGTAAAATTTTTAAATTGATTATATGGATATTTAAAGCGAGGATGGAAATTAAGGTAGGAGCTTCTAGAAAAGTCAGTTAGATGATAGAAAACAATGTCAACAAAAGCTTTCGGTAACAAATTCCATAGGTTTGGAAAGAAGAAAAGAAATAAATTGAAGGTAAAGGAATTATTATTATTATATATTATTAAATATTACGATTATTATTATTTTTATTGTTATATATTAATAAAAACCCTATTATTTTCACAAATTTATCTTTTCCACAGGAAGAAATAATTTACACACTCATTACATGTCAAAGAATTGAAATTATAGATAAAAAGATGAGCCATTGATTTTGAGGAAGAATATTTGGAGACTGATCAATATAATGAACAAATTTCTCGATTAGGAGAAAGTCCTAAGAAAAATTTAAAAAAAGATTGTTTTATTTTTATTTCTTGTATGAATTTTCAACATTCTTTAATGTTTTTTCAACTTTTCAACTTATTTCTATCACTAATGCTGATAAAAAATTTTTCTGTAACTGTTTCCAAAAATTACAAAGGGTTTGCAATTTGGGAGGTAATAATAACCACTAACGTATAACACTTTTCTGTCAAATAAGACCCTTTTGAAGTCAGCAATGAGAGAGAATTCCAGATATCTGAAATCATTTACCCTTAACCTTTTGTGGGATAATATTTTTTTTAATTTATTTTTCTCCGATGAAGTTGCCTAATTAGTCAAACTTCTTATTTCATTCTAATTACCTTCTGTTTATAGTTTAACCTATAGATCTAAATCAGGTAATTACTCAATTCATCATTCAAATAACAACTCAGGGTTTTAATATTTTCCTTATTCAATTAAATTCTCTTCTAATAATAAATAACCTCATACGCTTTCGTTTTTTCTTTAATCCTTTCTCTCATTGTCATCATCTCTACTAACATTGAAGGACTTAGAAAAAAACAACTTCGCAGGTTTACTTATAGATGACAAAAAAAAAAGGTAGATGCAATTAAACCTATATAATATCAATTACTTAAATCATTTACTGATTAATTATACAAAAAAAAATCTTTTTTACTCTTTTCCATTATTATTATTATTATTATTTTATTATTATTATTATTATTATTATCCCTGTGTATGGGAGAGAAAACTTCCACAACATACATTTTGCGTGTCGTAAGAGGCGACAAAGAGTACAGTGGTAGCTGGGTTTGGGTCTTGTTACCACTTATTTATATCCTAAGAATCTACCCCTTTTTTCCCCAGTTCTGGGGAAAAGGAGTAAATAATGATAATGATGATATTAATTTTTTTTTCTTATTTGGTGGGAATAGATTCATTAATTTCAGTTGAGTTTTAAATTTATAAATTTTATTTTTATTAAAAGGTATTTTGCAATTTAAAAAGTTGAAGAATATTATGTTCATGCTTTTAGTGACAGCATTTCCTTTTTTTATTATTTTGTAGACTCCCATTAGTGATGTAGGCCGTGAGGAGAAAGATGAGTTGGAACTTCATTCGAAGTCACACGGTAAGAAGTTTAAATGTGAACATTGTAATTTTGAATGTAAGTCAAATCAAATTTAGAAGTGATGGTTATACCGGGGATGGTGGTGGAGGCTGTGAGAATTGTAAAATCTAGCCTGATCGCACACATAGGAAGAATAAAGATTTTTGATTAGGGTAACCGCATTTGAAATATGTTTGGAGGTGATAAAGAAGTGTCTTAGTGCCATTAGGTTGGTGTTGGGTAAGTAGAGGAGGGAATAGTTGTGTCATGTGCCAGCTTTTGACTCAAGGTTTGAGGACGGTTGGTACTTCTTACACCCCTTTAAAGAAGGAGGAAAAATTTATTAAATTTTCTGTGTGTGGCATTGAATAAAATCGAAAAAGAAGGCAAAAATTATATTTGTTAATACATATAACTATCACTATATTCCTGGCTGTGCTGAGAATATTTTAAATTTTTATATATTTTTTTTATTATATTTACTTTTTTATATATCCTGTTCTAAAAGGTGAAGCAGGACAAGTCGTCTTCAAATGTAGAGTCTAAGGCTGGCACATATTTGTTCTCTTTTACATACCCAAGATCAACCTAAGGATACTTAGGCTCTTTTTTTCTACATCCAAACATTTCACATGTAACTCTGATAGGCAATCTTTTTAAGTAGGCAATCAGGCTAGGTTTCACTGTCTTAACTACCGGTACCACCACTAATTTCTCCATGTATCACATTCCCTGGATTTTGTATTTGAGGATTTGATACTTGAGATTTTTATATTTTGTGGATTTAGATTTTTAATTTCTGTTTTAATATTTTTTGCTCTTAATTTCTTTCATTTTTCCATTTGTACAAAGACTCAATGTCTATTCTAAATTCCATTCCTAATACCATGTGAATTTTTTTGACTATTAACTTGCCTTTTAGTTTCTTCCCTGTTTTGTTAGTTTAGTTTTAGATCGTCCGTACCTAGAACATAGATGCTTTATTCTGTATCCAATGTTGGCGATATGGTTGAATTTGCTCAAGGATTCAGTGCCAATAAAGTACAAAAACTAAATGTGGAGAGATATTGTACGAACCAAAAGGAATAATCCCCCTAAAGTATTTAGTTTTAATCCTAGTTTTTTTAATTACTTTCCTTATTTTTAGATTTATAGTTATTTTATGAAATCTCTAGATAAATTTTTCTGTAAGCTTAAGAGTTTTAAGTAGTTGGTGCCAAAAAAAAAAAATTATTGTACTTTATGTTTTCAATTTATAAATAATGTTCAAAAATTCCTTTCTATGTTAATAAATTTATTCCCCTACTTACTCAATTATTCATCATCTTTAAAGTGCAGATATAGAATAATGCTGAGACACTTTAGATCTGTCTTTTCGTGAATATATAGAATTTTATTATTTAATACAAATAGCTAATAATATAAAACATATTTTTTAATGTTTTTTTTAAGAACCTGAAAAAAAGTAGATTTTTTTTTTTTTTTATCTACTGAATCGATTTAAAATTTATTTTAGACAAATTTTGTAAATGATTGGCAGAGTAACTTTTTCAATCTATTTAAGTTATGTATCCTTATCAAAATTACGAATACCAAAATTTAGAATTTAAATAAAAAATGAAAAATAAAGATTTTTTGTATAAACGATATAAATATAGAAAAAAAATGTATTAATAATTTAATAATTATATGCAATAATTTTTAGAAAGTGAAAGTGACACTGAGTCATTAATTTATACAGGTTCATTTTGTTAATGAATCACCTTCTAGTTGTTTTCCAAACTGACACTTATCTATTTATTTTATAATAATTAATGTTAACTGATATCACTTACTGTTCCTATAACGAATCCTACTAGACTAGTACACCAACCCTTTATACGACTCTTAAATTTTTTATATTTAAAATATATTATATATTTATATAATAAATATAAATTACCATTCATGTTCACGTAGTGTACAGATAATTAAGATACCTTGATCTTAGCAAACTACCAAAGCTCAGTTTTTATATTATACATTTTAGTTTAAGATAATGGAGAATATAATAATTATTGGTCAATAATTAAAGTCTATACATACTTTCGTCATTTGTCTTCTATATTTATAATTTTATAAGTTATAATGTTGTTTCTCACTACTACAGTAAATCATTTACATGTGAATCTCCTCTAATAAATAAGTAGATGACAACATTCTATTAATAAAACATTAATTATAAATAACATTCATATCTTATTAATAATTCAATAAAATAAATAATTAAATAATGGTTTATATTGCCAAAAATTGGATAATAAGTTGTGATACAAATACGTTAAAATTTTTAAAGTAAATATAATTCTTATATTAAATTAATCCTTAATATTATATTACATGTTCATAATATCCAAAATATAATGAGCTTTAACCTCAAAGATTTTAATTCATAATTAGTGACTAACTGAAAAATAATTATATAATCAATATAAAATAAAATTTCAATCATAATAATAATAGGAACTAACTGAATAATTAAATTTATAGTGAATATGTAATTCGAATATATACTCAATTAATATAATCTCTGTTAGGCAAAAGTGCAGCTAAAATAACCTATTAGCGATATGCTTACTAATGTCATTTTGTGAATATTTCGCATTATCTTATGGTTGTTTATAAGAGCCTATTTTGTCTCCTTCCCTGGTTATTTCTATGTAATGATATATTAATTCCACTCTGCTTGATCTTATCGTATTCGTTTTCAAGAAGAATAGCATTGAAGAACCTCCTCTAACTTAAACACATTTTCATTAACACAAGTGTGCTCACACAAATAAGCACAAAAAACAAATCACACACATGGATACTTTTTTCAATACACAACACATCGCCAACAGCTACAAATGCGCACATACAAAAATAGTGACACGACACACACACACACACGCCGACACACACCAGTTTCATTTGATGCTAAAAATGTTAATTAAAGTTATGGGATATTGAATATTTAGTGTCCTTGAAAAATTTTCACTTTGGTATTGAAAAGATTGAATTTTTTGTTTCCAAAATTTCTACGATTACTGTTGATATAGGAATTTCCTGGGTCTTAAATTTTATTTTTTTATACTATTAATCTAATTATTTATTTTTTTATCACTATTATTTTACATTTTTGTGTTTTTTATTAATATTTTTTTTTTCTTAGTATTTATATTATTTTATATTATATTATATATTTTATGTTTTATTGTATAACCTAATTGCTATAATTATTAGGTCTTATCTTTCCAACGTTCAAATATTATATTATGCTTACTATAAACTCTATATCTATTATTACTATCATTATACTATTATTATACTACTATTATTTTTGGATGATATCATCTCTCTCTCTCTCTTCATTTCATACACAATCATATGCCGATACGAGCTCTCAGTCTCTCTCGCACCTACGATCATCTCTCTCTCTCACGGTCCTCTGATTCTGTCATGAAATGATACTAGATATCGTTTCATTTTCACAGCATGAACTCTGTCTCCTACGTCTCTGCTTTACTTTTTCCCATGCACTCATCCCTCTACTGTGCCCAATCTCTCTCTCTCATACTTCTCTCTCTCTCCTCTTTTGCCGTTATATTCATCACTCCTCCACCCCACATCCTTACAGACATTACCTCTGGTGGAAAAAGAATTGCCCACAGCGTATGTTCTACTTGTCGTAGAAGGCAAATAAAGGGACAGTGGTAGTTATGGTACCTGCCCATTACCTCTCTTTGCTAGGTATGATATGGCAGGCTTCGGACATGGTCGTGATAACCATGTATCTCAAGGCAAATGAAGAATTGTTTAGTGCATGAATGTCAGAGGAATAAATGCAGAGAGAAAAAGAGAGAGAGGTAGATGTATTAGAGGGTAATTTGATTTGCTTGCTGTGACTAAAACAAAGATGAAAGAAAACGGTGAAGATGAGTGGGTGCGAAATGTGTGTGTGCTAGAGTGGAAAGGAATGAGAGGGAGGAGAAGGAGTTGTGATTTTGATGAGTGACATGTGGCACAGAGCTATGGTGGAAAATTAATAAAAAGTATTTTATTTTTTAATATTAAATTTAAGTTCAAAAAGTCGGGAATATATGTGGTTGTGACATAAGTATCCATCAGAGGATGATTTTGGAGGAGAGTGATTTTCAGATAATCTGAATGATGATTTAGATGGGGGTGAGTAGGAGCTTTAGATTGATTATGTTGGGCGATCTAAAATGGCTGATATGTGATCAGAAAAAGATGATATAATAGGCAAAATTTGGGGGTGACGGGAATGAAATTATATGAAGGTGATTGATTTAGGAAAGAGGTATATTTGTAAGTACACTTCTTCTGCTACTGCGAATTCATGTACACCAGAGTTGGTGTAAGTAAAGACATGTCATGAAAAGTATGATTGAGTTTGTGTTGGGTGAAGGGAAAAGATGATGCTGGAAGCATGTGTTGATGTTAAATCCAAAGTGAAGTTGCTATGGTTGGGATTATCGGATCATTATGTTGTTTTATGTAAGATTAAGTTAATGGGGGTTTGGATGGAGAGGAAAGAGGTGTGTAAAGAAGTGTGAAGAATTAAGAGTCGGCAGATATGTAGCACTCCATTATAACTTTGTAAAAATTTTAATTTATGTTCGTACTTATGCTAAAATTTGCGCGAGCAAAATTTTAGCATAAAATAATATATAAACCCGTCCTGTTGAGATACTCTTCAGTCAGATAAAGTCAGATAAAATTAACAATAAGAATCAGAAGAAATAAATTCACTAAAGATACTCTCTCCAGAAGATAAATTTCAAGGAAAGGGCTGCTACTTGAATTTCGATCACAAATTTTCGCTAAACGAAGAGTCAGAGGCAATTGTGGAAAACGCGCTAGAAAGGCTGTGACTTCCAATTCGCCTACGAAGAGAGAGTATCTCAACAGAAGGGACTTTTGTTACTTTTATACTTTCATTGCATATTTTACTTATGTTGAATAAAAACATCATTTCAAATATGGATTTCTAAATTACCATCATCCTCTTATATAGGGTTTTTGCTCGTAAAATAAGCCACCAACTTAGCAAGTTTTTGCCCTATAAATAAATGAACAAGTTAAAAATGAAAAGTATTTAAAGCCGCTTTCAAATAAAGCAGTTGAATGTGAACAAAGTGAAACTGAACAAATCTGGGCACAAATTAAGAAAACCATTGTTAGTAGTGTAAGAGAAGTATGTAGATGTGGTAAAGTAAGTAGTAAAAATTTCAACAGTGAATGGTGGAATGAAGAGGTGATGCGAGCAGTTAAATATAAAAAGAGGCGTGGTTGAATATGTTAAAAGGAAATGATGAGGTCTCTGAAGAAAGATGTTTGTAAAAAAGAAGGACTAGGAGGAAAGGAGGAAAAAAGAAAGACTAAAAGTTTCATACGTAGGAGGAAAAATGAGGTAAATGAACAGTTTGGAAGAAGGATGAATGGGAACTTACAAGTGAATATTGGAAGCTTTTCTGGAAGGAAGCACGAATGGATAAGAATGATAGTAAAGAGAATCTGCATATAATAATGAATAACGATGGGGCTTTCGTAACAGATGAAATAAATGTGAGAAAAGTGTAAAGTTAACACTTCGAAAATCTGCATAACATTGGCAGTAATGAAAAGGTGATAGTGAATGTATGTGGTTTTGGTGGTGCAGGAAAAAATAGATATTTTAGGGATGAGATAATTATTAGGGAGGAGAAAAGTTGAAGAATGGCAAATCTGCAGGCATAGATGGAATTATTGGTGAAGTGAGCAAGAATGGAGACGAATGGTGATTAAATGAATTTGGAAGTTGTGCAACAAAGCGTTTATGGAGGGTATAGTTCCGAGAGATTTGTGGAGAGCAGTAATAGTATCCTTATATAAGGGCAAGGGGGGATAAAGTGAACTGTTGGACATATAGGTGAATTACTTTATTGAGTGTTGTTGCGAAGATATATGCTGGTATTTTGGTTAAAAAATACGTCTAGTAACTGAAAGACTGTTTGGTAAATAGAAAGGTACATTTAGAAGTGGTAGAGAATGTGTGGATCAGATTTTAACATTGAAACAAATGATTGAGAAAATGAGAGAAAAGAAGAATAAAGTGTATTTATGTTTTATGGATTTGTAGCAGGCGCATGAGAGGATTAATAGGAAAGCTCTGTGGCATATGTTATTGATATATGGCGTTGGTGGTAGGCTTCTGAATGGAATCTAAGATATTTATGACGAAAGTGATTGGTTTAATATTAATTGCGGAGTGAGGTAGGGATGTGTTATGTCTCCTTGGTTATTCAATTTGTTTATGGATGGGGTTATGAAAATACTAAAGGGGGGGGGGTAGCAGGGGAAGATGTTGGAATGATGGAGAATGGAATACAATGGAGGCTGCCTGTTTATTTATTGCAAGCGGATGATTTCTTTTGTGTTGTGAATCTGAAGAGGGTTTGAGAGGATAGGTTAAGGAATTTGGCAGGGTGTGTAAAAGGGGGGTTTGAAAGTAAATTTAGATAATAAGATTATGAAAATTGAATGGGAAGAGCTTATGTGTGAAGTCATGTTAAGATGTGAGCAACTGGAACAAGTATCTGAGTTTTAAATATTTAGGATATGTTGGATGCAAATGGGAGCGGATGATGCCGAAATATAGTAGTGAGGCTGGGAATGGTAGGAAGGTACCGAAATTAAATTCTTGGTGGATGTAAAAGGACTAAATATTGAGTGCCCTAGGGTTTTGCATGAGGGTATGTTGTTACCTGTGTTAATGTATAATAATGAAACTATGGCCTAGAATACTAGGTACAGATCTAAGGTACAAAGTGTTCAGATGGACAACTTAGGGGCGTGTTAGGTGTGAAAGAATTGATAAAATGGAGAATGAACGTATTAGAGCTGTGGGCATGTGAAGAAGATAGGGAAGGAGAATATAAACAAGAGTGATATTGAGATGGTTTGGTCAGAAAGGATGACACATCTATTGTTTGATGGATGCATAGTGTGCACGTGAAACCGAAGAAAATGTTGATTGAGTCGTAAGGTAATGCCTAAAAGGGAACAGAATTGATAGAGACGAGAAGAAGTAAGCTTAATAGGGAGAGGTTGGCGGGGCTTTGTGAGAGTATATTGTAACCACCTGGGCCAAGGGGATGAACCCCCACATTGAGGAGACATCACGGGTGAGAGTCCGTTGTGGTCTAGTAAACCTGCAGGGTGGATTTTTCTGACTCCCGTGTTCTCACCTTCAGATTTAGTGACGCAAGAGGGGAGGCTTTTCTCTTGAATTGCGTCATGTTCTTTAACTACTTTTCAGTTCCGGTGTATGCAACGCACCTCACTCCCAATCTGTGGAAAGGGGGAAGATGATGATAATATATATATATATATATATATATATATATATATATATATATATATATATATATATATATATATATATATATAATATTATATATATATATATATATATATATATTATTATATTATTATATATTATTATTATTATTATTATTATTATATATATATATTATTATTATATATATTATTATATTATTATTATTATTATTATTATTATTATTATTATATATATTATTATTAAAATATATTATTATTATTATTATTATTATTATTATATATTATTATTATTGTTATTATTATTGTTATTATTATATTATTATTATTATTATTATTATTATTATTATTATTATTAAATATATTTTTGTTAGGGTTTGTAATATGTTCTATATTGGGTAATTCTTATTATTATTATTATTATTATACATATATACATATTATTATTATTATTATTATTACATATTATTATTATACACAAACAGATTATTAATCCATAAATTATGCATATACATGACACATTATTATTACATTACACATTACATACATATTATACATATATACTCTATATACATACATATTACATATTATTAAGTTATTACATATTATATATATTACATATATGCTATATATATATATATATATATATATATATATTTATATATATGTTTTATATATATGTATATATATATATATATATATATATATATATATATATATATATATATATATATATATATATATATATATATATATATATATATATATATTATATATGAGAAGATATATATATATATATTTATATATATATATAGTGAGAAATATATATATATATATATATATATATATATATATATATATATATATATATATATATATATATATATATATATATATATATATATATAAATCTTTTTCATCTTTCTCACCCACTCTCTCCCCAAGACTGTGGGCAAGGTACAGCGGCACTGGAAACAGAATAGTAGTAGAATATGACAAAAGTCGAAAGAAAGCCCAGCCTTTATACCTTTTAGTTAGAACTAGTTGTTGTCAGAATATTCACCCTAGAGCTTCACGGGACGGTAACGGACCTTGCTATATATAGCATCCGTCAATGTAGAATTAATCCTTGCGTCAAGGGCCAAATAACCATACCTGAAAACCCGCCATTTACTTATTATGCACCTTTCTTCTCTGTATGA
>JABUQX010048695.1:7500-13181 GCA_015478945.1 Trachelipus rathkii | reverse complement strand
TGGGAAATTAATTTTTCCCTGTCAACCAGTGGTTCTTTAATGATATTTGATGCACCTACCTACAGCGTTATTTTAACGTAGCAGACAATACAACTTTGTCCCTGTTGGATTGTTTTTTCCTAGTATCCCAAAAACATATGAAACAAGGGTACTTAATATATCCGCTTTGCTGCCCAAGTAAGATATTGACCATCTTCAAATCAACGCATATAGACCACTGGTGTTCATTATATCTAAGCTTCTGCAAGATATTTTTATATTTTTCATATTCCTCGTTCAGTTTTGTGAGGACCTATGGAATCGCTGCGTAATCATTGCCGTTGACAATGAATCATCCATTTCAGCTTCTGGAGGGATTATCCAGAAACAACGCCTTCTTTTGGTTGGTCACACTAGAGCTAACCCCCATTTGGAGTAGGAGTCCAGGGATGTTGCCTACCAGTATACTAGGTCTTTTCTTTCAATGAAAATATGGAAGAAAGTACTACCTTCTTGTCGAAAAAAAGATTATTTTACATTCGGGCCTTGGAGACAGTTTTCTTTTTCCACTAAGTCGTTTTAGATGCTAAAAAGTTCAGAATTCTTGCTTTGAGAGACTTAACTCTCGTACTAAATCATTGATCTCCTCCTGGGAGAACTGTTGCTGTGTAGAAAGTACTTTCTTTCTATCACTACCACTATCTTGCACGTGTGCACAACCAAATCCTGGATATCTTCTACATCAAGACAATGCTAGGTCTCGGAGTGTAGTGAACACTGGATGGACATCGACGGAGTGTCAGGTACAGTCGCCTGCTGATTCCCAAATCCGGTATACTCCAAATTTACGGTTTCTTGTAACGATGATACCTTTCACATAACAAACAAAAAAAATTAACAGTCACTGTGTGTTCTTTGGCTCCCGCCATACCATATAGGCACACCAAATTTTAAACCTTTTCTTCGTCATTTTCTCCACTGACGTAGATTTTCGGACACATGTTTTTCTTACAGCACCATAAGCGGAGCCCCAAGACTTTCCTTGGAATCCGAGTTTCATTCTAAAGATTCAGAAATGCTTGCTTCACCCAAAGTTAGTAATATTTCTTTCTTTGGTTCTCCTGGCAATATTCACCACAGATGTAGCAGAATACTTTGGGGTTATTCAAACAGGTTCTTCGTGAAGTACTCATAGTGTTCTGAAAATAGAAAAAAATTAAGTATATATAAAGGTTAGCCCTTAAAAGAAATAAAACGATATTACTGTAAAATATTCCTTAACACTTGACTGCCATGTCGCACATATATGTGCGATCGTGATATTTTCATTGCGGCCCGTCGACATATTTGTGCGACCACAGTGACTTGTTTTGAGGGCCTCGATCGCAAATCTGTGAGACAATCATTGCAATTATATACGCTCAAAAGATAGCCTGGACCGCTAAGGAAACTTTGGTATAAGTTCTTGTGGCCGCCGGCTGTTACGGGTTCTATTTAACTAACCGTTTAGTTTATATTGGAAATGGGCAATATACTATTAGATATATTAGTATAATATATATTATATATAATTACATATTATATTATAGTATTATATATACGGTATATATTATATACTTATATATATTATATAATATATATATATATTATTATATTTATATATATATTATCTATATATATATATATATTATATATATATATATCTCATAGGCATATGAATCATGTACCGGCACGGGGAGGGTACACATTTTTTTTTTTTTTTTTTTTTTTTTTTTTTTTTTATTGAATAAGAAAATGAAAAAGTAAAATAAAAGAAAACAAAATTGATCAGCCCAATTCCTCAATTTTCTTTACCATGACTGTTTTGAAAGCAATCTTGGCAAAAGTACGTTTCCGGACATCCATGACAGAAAGTGTAGACATTTTTTGCTTTGTTTTTTGCCTCATTTCTTCCTTTATCTTTTATGATTTTTTCATAGCATTTCTTTGGCATCTCCTTCTTGTTTTCTCCCACTTTCATCTATTATTTACCTTCAAATGTGCGTTACAAGTACTTTCTTTGGTTGAGGTGGTTTAGGTACCGGTATTTCAAATAAGTATTCTGTTATAGTCTCCCTGAACTTCTTTATTCTCATTGTCTGGCCTGTAATATTTATAACTTTGCGTATTTTAGCTCTGAAATATAAAAAAACATTAGGAAACTAGATGTCGCACAGTATGTGCGACAGGAGTCTGTCGCACACATGGTGCGACATGGACAAAGGTTGGAAAATATAGGGGAGAACGGCTGCTGGTGAAATTAAAAAACAAAAAAAAAAAAAACAATAAAAAATTAAATATCTCGTAAGATACTTCTGTACTTTACGGAAATGAAGGTCAAATATTTAAAATTAATCATAACTATATAAATTGCAAAAAATCACTTTAACGTTGGCTCCAGAAGTTTTACGATTTACCCGTGGCAGGCATGTTTTAAAAAAAGATTTTGTATAGAGTAAATCTGGAACACCCTGTATCTCAAGAACTAGAGCCAATCTTGGAAAACTAATGTCATTTCTGAAATCAGCACACCCGATATACTATAAATTCGATAAAATATCCTTGCAGCAAAAAAAAAAAAAAATTTTTGTTGGCCAGTTTATTTTTCAGAATTTTAAATGTTAAGGGAGGTTTTTTTAATGATTTTTTTAGGGAAAAAAGTTAGCAAAGGCCTCGCACGATGAAATATAACTTTTGTTGTGTAGACGTCCAAAACTGTATTTATTGCTCCAATCTAGAACTAGGAAATTCTGAAAACTTGCCAACTGAGAGAGATGATTATGCTAAGGCAGCTAAGCTTAAGAGTCCTGTTACTGCCCGTGCTCCTTCCAATCTTTTATTCTCACACAGATACTTTCATTCGCATCGTTTTAATCAGACTTATCAGTCATATAAAATTAAATGTGGTGATCACGATGATGAGCCCAGTGATAATGAGCTTGATAGTAGTCAGTACTCAGTAGTAGTGACTGGGGTCTGGGGAGTGGGACTAGTGATTAGTGAATCAAAAGTTGAAATTCCAAAGCCAAATATTTATTTAGTCATTCACTCACATCCTCCTTCATTTACAATTTTGTATATTTTAATTTCAATATTTTTTATTCATTTCATTGCATCCTTTAAGTCACTTTTGAGTTTTGTCATTCAGACTCTTTCTATATAAATAATATAGCATTACATATTTAAAAGTAAAATTTATAATATTGATTATACAATCAATGTACAAATACATAGTTAAATTAGTTAAGTAGAAGCCTACAAAAAGCAGTCTGCAGGCTACAACCTAGTGTAAATTTAATGAGAACAATGATAAGAAATTAGAAAAGGTTGTATCTGCCAAATTTTATAAATCATAATGGAATATTGTTTCAATTTCAAGTATCCTTATATTGGAAAATGAAAATACTCCAGTGAAATATCATATTAGCCTCTTATACTTTCTTAAAAAATACATTAATGAAAAAAACGAAAAAAACAAAAAAAAAAAAATAAAATTGAAAAAAAATGAAAAAAACATGAAAAAAACATTGTTTTTTCCTGAAAAAAAAACACGATTTGAAAAAACGGTTTTTTTCCCACCCTACCCATGGGTATCGTTAGTTTTGAACACAAAAATTTTATAAAAAAAAAACTTTTCACTTCTAAATCTAATGTCACATTCAATATTGCATGCGTTCCATTTCTTATTCGTCCACAATTAATTGGAAATATTGCAAAACACTTAAAAGGTGACCAGTCACTTGAACAATTTTCGTATATTATGTCAATTACATTCATTTCTGCTAAAACTAATAATTTTAACGTAAAAATATAAATTTATAGTTTAATTTTTTTTTGTTAAAAACTTAAAATAAGCTACTTTTCGCTCATTTTTGGTGTTTTTTATTTTTTTTAAATTTAACTTCTATTCACATTGAAAATTAAAAACCGAATTTTTTTATAATCTTTATCGATATATAATAGATACACAGTGAAAAAAACCAGTATACGATAACAGTTAAGAAAAGTAACCTTTACTATATATTATATATATATATATAATATATATATATATATATTATATATATATATATAATATATACTTTAATATACTATTATATATTTATCGTAAAATGGGGGAAAACCGGTCAAAAATCGGTATTTTTTTTTTTTAATGAATCATGAAAATCGAATTTTTAAGTTACATCTATATTTGTAATAGTTTTAAAAAACTTCAAAGAATTTTTTGATACCATTTTTATAAAATAAAAGTTTATAGTTTTAGATACAATAACGAATACTTTCTCACATTAGCTACATAACCACCTTTTAATACTGTATTTGCATAAAAACTATTTTTGAAGCTTTCTTTTTATTGGTTCATTAAACTAATTTAAAGTTATAGAAAGCTCCTCTACAAGCAATCTTGAAAGTTTTTGCTTTATTATACTAATTCATTGTTACTGTTATATGTCTAAGGCTACTTCACTCAAATCCTTGCTATCAAGGGCTATTCACAAAACTAAAGCCTTGGACAATAAAAATTACTTTCTTTAAAACTTAACATAATTTATTGAGGTTAAACCGAGTTTAATTATATCCAGCCTGGCCTAGTTGGAAAAACAAACTGCAGCTTCATTAATAAGAAAAATAAGGACAATATCATACTTAAGAATGAATAACTTAAGCCTACTTAAGCTTAAGCCAAAAAAATGATAAGGTTGTATCACTTAAAGAAATAAACAATTATCTTAATGAAAGAAAATTTAAATTCATAGACTAATTTTTTTTTATTTATTTTTTTTTTTAAGGATAACACCTAATTATATAAATATATATTTTTTTTAGTTCTTAGGTGCGGATTCGCAAAAGATATAACCCTGCATCAGTACGTTAGCGATAACAAAATATTAAAACGATCTATACATTATTAAGTATTATCAAACTTTAAATATAAATTCGACCACAGTATCCCAACAAAATTTTGACTCGAAAGGATAAAACAAAAGCGAAAGAAGCTGAGGCTATGAAGAGTCAAATTGACCATTATGACATGGGCAATGATATGACAATATTTGAAGTGAGCTACAAAGAAATACAATTTTTTTTTGGTAATACGCATTTATTAAATATGTAGTGAAGAAAGTAGGAATTTGCTGTGGGACTATTATTTCCTTGACACAACTGCATTTTCTTTTAATTATAGATTTGAAAAGATGAAAAATTTTATTTCTGCCTTTGACTATTTTATGAACAAATGTCAATCACAGTATAAATATTTCTACTATGTGTCAATTTCAAATACTCTATGAATAAATACACTTTTCAAAATACTCTATAAATAAAATCACTATATTAATATCCTTTAATATCATATTATTATTATTATTATTATTATTATTATTATTATTATTATTAATTATACTATTATTTACTTGCCATTATTATTATTATTCATTATACTATTATGACTTTATTATCATTACTCCTATTCATTAATTATTACCGTTGTTTGTTGTTGTTTGTTTGTTTTTTTTGGTTGCTTGCTGTTGTTTATGTTTTTGTTTTTTGTGTTGTTGCTTGAATGTGCTGCATTGATAGATGACATGAATGAGGAGCGCCAGGGAGGAGGAGGAGGAGGAGGAGGAGGATGGAGGAGGAGGGAGGAGGGAGGAGCGAGCGAG
>JABUQX010048695.1:0-2500 GCA_015478945.1 Trachelipus rathkii | reverse complement strand
AATGTGCAAAAACGTTGATAAATAAATTTTTTAAAATCATTTTGTGCGTGAGGTTATTTTATCAAATCACCTTGAAAGTAAGATTTTATCTAATCTTTAATGAAAACTTATCAAATTATGATACAGGAAAACGAGGTTGTATAAAAGTCATCACCCTAATACACATACTTATATCCACACCCCTTTTCTAGACAACATCTTACAGACATCCCTATCCCTTATATCCCTGTGTGTAGGGAAGAAAGAATTGCCCGCATCGTATATTCTGCGTGTCGTAGAGGGCGACTAATGGGACGGTGGTAGTTGGGTTGACTGCCCAATACCACTTATCTTTTGCCAGGAATGCTAATGCATGCCTCAGAGAAGGTAGCCATCGCCGTAAGAGACCTTTAATCTTTCGGCGAAAATGTATGAATCGTATGGATACAAGGTCAAGTCAACAAATGGTGAGGAGAAGGAGAGAGGTGATGGATAAATTTAGAAAGGGGTGGTTTGCTCGCTGTGACTGAAACAAAGATGAAAGGAAGCGGTGAAAATGAGTGGTGTGGTGTCAAATGTATAGTGCTGATGTGGAAAGGAATGAGAGAGGGAGAGAAGGAGTTGCAATTCAGATGAGTGACTTGTGGTACAGAACCATGATAGATTTTGTGTGTGTAAGTACTAGAATTCTAATGGTTAAAATTAAGTTTGAAAAGGTGAAGGTATGTGTGGTTGTGACACATGGTCCATCTGAGGGTAATGTTGAAGAGAGTGCGATATTCTGGGATAATCTGAATGATGTTTTGGATGGGGTGAGTAGGAGCTCCAGATTGATTGTGTTGGGTGACGTAAATGTTGGATAGGTGATCATAAAAGGGATGGTGTAACTGGTGGATTTGGGGTGTCGGGAGAAATGGGAATGGTAGGAAGGTGATTGATTTCTGTGAGGAGAGAGGTATGTGTGTAAGTAATACTTTCTCTAAGCATAAATCAAACATGTTAACAGGATAATAATTGGATTTTCATTGCATATTCTATCGAAGCTCTAAAACAAAATGAGAAAATAACTAATAGTGTGATCAAGTCGTACCTATGTTTCCATTGCAGATGTTATTCCAGTTTTGAAATTAAGGAGATCATTGTTATCTAAATTAAGATCACAATGGTGTTGTGAATCATGTTATGTAAATATGTTTCCAAATGAAAGAAACACTTAGCAGTGATGTGGATATGCAATTTTGAATCTGTTAAAGCTAAAGATTATTTTAACATTAACAAACTTTCTGATATCAACGGTACAAAGCCAAGTCGTTCATTTATTTTCCGTGATGACACTGACGAAAGAAAATAGTGTTCAATTGCTTTCAAAGCCGACTAAAGTACACAGTTGAACAGAAAATATGTTTGAGAACCAGTATTGTTAATCAGGAAAGAAATATAATCAACTGATTCTACTATAACCATAATATAAATATAATTAAAATTATATATTTATACTATGCTATAACTGCTAGGATGAATTTTTTTCTGTCATTAAACAGCGACGATGAATAAAACACTGAAGACAAAGTTAATATTAATGAATATTTGACTTATATTCAAATGAAAAAAAATAACAGAATGAAGCTAACTCTCTAGAATTGTGAAAAATAAATGAGGAAAATATTTCATAATCGAGTCACACTGCTCAACGTTACTTAATTTTCTCTCTCTCTCTCTCTCTCTCTCTCTCTCTCTCTCTCTCTCTCTCTCTCTCTCTCTCTCTCTCTCTCTCTCTCTCTCTTTTTTCTCTCTCTCTCTCTCTCTCTCTCTCTCTCTCTCTCTCTCTCTCTCTCTCTCTCTCTCTCTCTCTCTCTCTCTCTCTCTCTCTCTCTCTCTCAGTAGTATCATTATCAAAGAGAACATTTTATTTAGTTTACCACAAGTATAGTATATGGTGAGAGGAATAATATACTTAATTAATTGTAATAATGTTCAGTAAGTTCAATTCTTAATATAAAATATAACTAACTTTTAATAAAATCCAAATACTAAACGGTCTGATTATTTAACCTCAATTCATAGTGGATGGACATATGGGATAGCGATTGGTGAGATGAACGATAAGTTGATGTCCTCGTTCCACATCCAGGGGGCTGAACATATTTAAGATACATAAACCAAATGTAGGTCATTTTAAAGTTTAAAATTTAAACACCCCCACCCCCTACCTTTCCTTTCAATTTAAAAACAAAACAAAACCACAACAAAATAATCACGTACAGTTCGGAGCATTGAGATCTAGCCTATATCTGTGTGCTAGACATCGTCAAAATGTCTTTATAATTTATATAATATATTATAATTTATATAATTATAATAAATGCACATTATCAATTTGTTTTTTTCAGTATAAGTCGAATCCTAACTTTTTAGAGTAAAATCAAAAAAATTCACTTTTTTTTTTTATTATTCTAATTATTAGAAAAAATCCTCCTCTACATCATGGTGTGATTTTTGTTTGGAAATTCTGAGCCGGAGA
>JABUQX010048694.1:30000-35000 GCA_015478945.1 Trachelipus rathkii | reverse complement strand
AAAATGGTGAGTACCTTTTGCAAAGGGATGTTGAGAAAGCTAAGAGAATGTTACAAACTCTGTTTGCAAATGACCAGTAAGAAAGATTTTGAGGTATCTCTCGCAGAATCGGTGTCAGAGTAGACAGTATTGGGGTTTGAAGGCGAAGATAACTTGTGCACATGATATATTCCCTTTGAAAAGAGAGTGGTATCACATCGGATTCAGCTTCTAGGCTTACCCGGGGGGACTATCAGAAGACTCCTGTGAAGATACAGATGGCCTCATTTTGGATGGGATATAAGATAAGAGACGTAATAGAGCTGGGGAAGCCTGACCATATACTACGCAGTCATAGTCCAACTTTGCTCGGATTGGGACGATCTGGAGACGTAAAAATTATTTTCGATGAGAGCCCTAAGATTTTGAGGTGAGATGACGTAATAGGTCAAGCACATGACGACAAGTCGTTTTTAGGTGTTTAATGTGCGATGCGTATGTTAGGTGGTTATCTAGAATGAGACCTAGAAATTTGACATGTGAAGTTAAAGGAATGAGTGAACCATATAGAGTTAGGTTCGCGGGAGGAAGATGGAAGGTTCTTCGACTCCCTTTTTCCCGAAATAGTACTTCAGAGGTTTTGGTGGATGAGGAATGAAAGCCATGGGATTTACCCCATTGTGAAATATTCTCAATGGCTAGTTGGAGTTGGCGTTAAAAAATGGTATCCATCACCGGTAATGTTTAGCGCCAGGTCATCAACATAGGGAGAAAAATTACCCGTCACTGATGGTAGCAACTATGACATTGAATCCGGAAGCAAATAATAATACACATAGAGCACTACCCTGTGGAACACCTTCATCTAGAGTAAAGTGGCGTGACAGAACAGACAAGCACCGGACTGAATGGATCTGCCTGACAGAAGATATTGGATAAAGAGAGGGAGCTGTCCTCGTTAACCGAGCGAGTGGAGTTTAAAGGAGAACACAAGTTCTCCACGCTGTGTATAAGCTTTCACAAGGTCAAAAATGTCACCAAGAAAAATCCCGCCAGATAAGAAGGCTTCCCGGATGTCATGGTCCAGTCTTAACAAGGGATTCGCGGTCGAACGATTTTTGCCGAAGCCAAACTGGAAGTTTGAAAAAGCCTGGCAACTCTTAAGAACAGGCGGCCACTAAATATTTTCTCTATTAATTTGCAAGTATGATAGCTCAGTGAAATTTGCCTTTGGTTGTCTGCCAACTTCGAATCTTTTTCAGGTTTAGCAATAAGAATCACAAAAACTATAGTCCAAACAGATGGAGAAAAGGATTCGATCCAGATTTTGTTATACAGATCCAGCAAGAACGCTGATTCAGATGGGTGAATGTGACGGAGCATTATGTACGAAATAATGTCTGGGACAGGGGCTGTGTCTCTGCTATTCGCCAATGCAGTTTGATACTTGTAAGTGTAAAATGACGGTTATAGGTATGATCTTCCCGTTTGGCTGCTCAAATATACTTACTTTCATTGCTGGCTGGTTGAAAACTAGTACTCGGGGTAGGGTTGCTGACGGCATTTTGGACAGGAGATTGGATGGAGGGCTGCTTTTGGACTATTTGAATTGTCTTTAATAAATGTAATGAAGGCAGGCAGGTTGCAGTAATTATTTGAGTCTCAATGGGATTTGTTCTACTGGAACAGAGTTGTGTAGGTAGGTAAATACGCGTAGGCGGGGGAGCTGCTGCAATTGTATTGTAGGATTGCCTTGGTCTTGGAGAGTATTTGTTTTTGAGCTAGTGTATGGCATCTCTTCTGCCAAATTTTTGCATGGTACATAACTACAAAACCGCCTGTTAAAATAGGTAAGACAGGCCTTTAGGGAAGAAGCACTGTGGGGTCCTCCACAGTTTTGCAATGTGGTTGGTGTGTTTTCACAGGGAATGTGAAATTCTTCTTCGCAGACAGCGCATATATCACGCGGTCCCCTGCAGTATTTTAGGGGATGGCCAAACCGCTGGCATTTAAAGCAACGTCTTGGTCGGGGAATAAGCGGACGAATACTTTAGCTTGTGAAATCTATTTTCACCTTTGAAGATGAAAAAGGGGTGCTAAAAGTCAGCAGTAAACGAGATTTTGGGGTGTCAGGCGAGTCTCGAAGTGGGGGAAATCTGTAAACATTTGTAACTGGATATCTTTTCTAATGGAGATTTTATAGAATGAAAGCAATATCTTCATTTTTCTGTTCGAAAGAACAAATAGTGCCTTTGGATGTGCTTTTTATTTCATCAGGAGTGGAAATAAGAGGGATATTTCCGTGAGGCGTTTAGGATAACAAGATGAAACTTTGATTCCGGGTATTAGCTTGAACGAGAAGGGACCCGTTTCTCATTAATGTGACTGAGGATCTTCAACTCCTATAGCTTTTGCAAGAGAATCGCTAAGAATGATTAATCTACGCCCAATAAGAGCTTTGATGGTGGAGGATCGCAATAAGTAATACATCAGAAATGTTGTGTCATCTGGCAGTCCCGGGGGTGGAACAGCATATGGAGTCAACAAATGAGAATGACTTGGACACATTTTCTTGGTTGCCCCGACCATTTGGGCACCTGGGATGTCCAGGGCGTGCCAGGCGACTGATCGCTGGGTGTAGGCAAAGGCCCTCCAGGTGAAGTGGAGGGAGTCATGAGGTTAATGTTCGAAGTAATATCCATAAGAATAGGTTATTTAATCATTGCAATATCATCAACATTTTAATCTATTAATGGCCTAAGCAAGTTAAAGAAATCCATGGTATATTAAAAAAATGGGTTCCCCATCATGGGTGTCGAGCCCATGAGGTTTGAGGCCGGAGGACCGCGCTAAGCGGATGAGAGTCTCTTATTATAGGTGTTCCAAAAGGGTCAGAGTAAAAGAGCCAAACCTCGCCCTAGGTCGTGTGTATCGAATAATGAATAAGTGATGCGGCTCATATCCCTTCAACGCAAATTGCTCCAGGTTCCCCTCCAATAAGGATGGGTGACATCGGCGTTCATCTACCTCTCTGGGATAAAAAAAAAAGAGTAGATAGAAACTGTAATGAAGGAACAGTATTGAAAGATATGGATAATTTATTCAAAAATGAGGGGAGAGTAAGAAAAAAAATGATTACGTATGTGACAAAAGAAACATTCTAGGGCTGAGGCCGCAGGGATGCATAAAGTGTCCCTAGTATTAGTTATTATCACAATGCGATGTCCCAAGTTGCACCAAGAACATAACAAGAATCAGTACCCCCTGCGGGGATATATATATATATATATATAAAATTGTAATTTTTTTATAAAAAATTCTTTACCTTGGTAATATATATATATATATATATATATATACTAATTTCTTTTTGAATAGCTATCGTTTTTAAAATCTCATTGCCTTTCAGTACTTCCTTCTCTTGAAATATATATATTCAATTGTTCGCTTTACTTTTATATCTGATTGGGACATAATATTTATAATTTTGTCATTTTGAACCCATGATGTATCTACCTTTTCTGGGAAGAAGTAAGTATATGCATGTTTCCTATGCAGAAAATTGATTCTAGCATCATCATATTCGGTTGAAATATCATCAACAATACCTAACCATACCTCATTTTCATACAAACATGCTACATATTTTCCATTGATAAGTTCTATATAATATGGTTTCTTTTATTCATCTTCTTTAATATCTCCAGCCTCTATGTTATATTTAAATTCCTTACAAATGTTGGATTCTGATGTTTGATATGCCAAAATAGTATTACTATTTTTGGGTTTCACTTTGTGAAAACCATGTGTCCCTTTGATAGTTAAAGCTTTCTTAAAACGATCCTGCAAAAAATGTTCTTCTTTTTCGTAATCAACTCTTGACACAATAAAATTTGATAGATGGAAATTGGCCCTCAGAATATGTAAATAAATCTTTCGCTGTTAATATATATAGAGTTGATATTCTTTGGATATTTGCTTTATATGCTGCTCTTTTAGCCATTCCTCCAATACCATCACAAGCATTTTTTCCGTGGCTTGTCGCAAAGAAATTCCATTCTGGGACTATCCCATCAAAGTCTGCTTCATGGTAACATAAATTAATAAAATTATATTTATTTTTATATTGTGCTACTGATCCATCTGTAAAGTAGTGAAGTTTTTTTTAATGTTGGCAATGTATCTTTCAATTTTGTAATTAAAGTTTTTTGAAATGTGAAAACAAGTGAAGTCTTTTGCTCCATGCAATCACTGATAAAACAAAATGTCTTATGGCATAAATTGTTATTTGATTTGTAGTAGAAAATAAAAGGATACAGTGTTGCCTGAGTATTGGTCCAATGGAAGGCCTGACTTGCATCTTGAACCACAAAAGAGTAATTCTCTGAAAAGTCTCCCATTAATATTCCTTCTGATTCGTCAATATTTTCTTTTAAGTCTTTAAGGTATTTACTCTGCCTCTTCGCAATGAAGTGGTGCTTTGTAAGTGTTCTAACTTTATTTGACATATTGTCAATGAAATCGTCAATTGGAATTGATATATTTTCCAAATTCGATCGATCAGTTTGTGTCCATTGGTTGAATGCTATGCAATCTCTGCTGTCACTTTCAATATTGATGTGAAGAAGTCTGAAACACCATTTATTCCTGGACATTCACGATACTTTTGCAACATACACTGTTCAGTACTCACATTGCATACACATTTTTCTATTAGTAATTTTAAACTTGTCTTTATATCCAATGGCAGATAGCATAAGTTTCGGATTTTGATGGTGTGTGCAGACACATATTGAATGAGTTCCACTTGCTCCTGCTATAACACAATACTTTGGTCTCAAACTTGCAAATGATGAGAAGCTTATTATTGGTGAACCCTTGGTTTCTTCCTTATATAGTTCATATATTTCTTTCATGTTCCCCAGAAGTAGCCTCTTTGCATATTTCCATTTCTGTCTCTTACACTCAAGTAGTCAGATTTTCCTGGACAAACCCTACTTACCTCATCAATTTTGTAAATG
>JABUQX010048694.1:12500-22500 GCA_015478945.1 Trachelipus rathkii | reverse complement strand
TTTGTTTTTCTTTATTTCCTTCAATACGGAATTTAAGATAGCATTTATATATCGTTTTATTCTTTTTAATTTTTCTTTACTTTGGAATGGCATATTATTTTATGAATTTGTTGACTACTGAATCTATAAGAGAATTTTATTAATTTTCTGTAGTCCTTTGCATTTATTTTATTTAAAAACGATCCGTTAATTAATTTCATTATTGCCGATCTTTCTGTGTGATAGTTTGATGACAAATAAAGTTCATAACCTGATTGTTGTTGTTTTATATTCTTTTTTTTAAGAGGTATAAAAATATGACGGATATGTCAGACAACTGAAACATCTCTAGAATACCCTTCTGTCACCAACACCAAGCAATTACAATAAATATAATCGTCGCATTGTTTTAAACATCTATGGATGCAAACAGGTATTAAAATTTCTCTTCCAGTTTATTTTATAATATGTTTTAATAAAATATGATTATATTTATCAGTAGATTGTTATAAAAACAAAAAATATTTAAATTTCTTTACAACTTTCATCCAATCTTTTCTTTCAACTTATTGCCTAAAATACCCAAAATATTAATTAACAATGAAATAACAGGAAGAGTACGAATTCACGCCGACTTATCGAAGAGTGCCCCAACTCCAGGCCCAAGACTGTGCGTACGATATAAGTTAAAATGAGAGTTCTATGCAGATTACAATATCCATCACATTAACCAGTTTCCAAAGAGACCTGACAAATCCCGTGTTTTTATAAACTATGACTACAACCTAAATATTTATTTATGGAATACCAAACAACAGTACAGGATATATATATATATATATATATATATATATATATATATATATATATATATATATATATATATATATATATATATATATATATATATATATATATATATATATATATATATATATATTTGCACCAGGCAAGACAAAGAATTACATTTGATGATACTGAAAATGCCACAGACCTAATGGCTTTGGTACTTAATTAACTATTATATGAAGAATAATAGTCATTTTTGGCTATTTAAAATGAATAAAAAAAAATTGAATGATGCATTCTTGCAGAACATTTTTGAAAGCTTGTCTAATCTTCGCAATCGAGATTCGAGAAGCCATGAGATCCGATGAAATTGATAGTAGCTTGAACTATTTAAGCGTTGACACCTTGAATGAAAATCGCGGATAATTAATTTTGTGAGGTGATTATTATATATTTTGCCAAGTACTTGATTTATCACATCAAAGTATTATAAAAGAGTTTTCAATTCTAATTCTAGATCAGAGAAGGCCATTGCCGTTAATAAATTAATTAAGTTAATTATCTAGCGTAGGAATTTCGTCCATCTCAGAATTTCTAAGAAACTCAGGATTTTTAAGAAATGAAATTTCCCTTGAGAAACAATGCTGCTGCATTTCCTTTAACCAATAGAGTTTATCCTTTTCATCACAATTTTCATCAAATCCTGCACGAAAATTGTATAAGTTACCCTGTAAAGTTAATATACAGTATACTGTACTTTTAATGTGATTTGAATAAAAGTCTGCTTTATATTTATAAGTACTACTACTCGATTTTATTATCTGTAGCGAAAAATGTCCAAATAAGAAGAACATCATATCAAGCCCAGTATAAACTGCCTCATTTGAGATGGAAGAGAGTTAATCTTAAGAGAACAGTTGAATACTTCCCTGACTTTTGTAGAAATTGCTCTTCACTTTTGGTGACATATCTGTTAGGAATCCATAGGTAACAAAGGTTGCGTAATTTTAACAGATATGTGGCATTGTAAATTCCTTTGTTTATTTGTCTCAGACAAACATTCAAGTTTACTAATAGTTTAGATTGATTTTGAAGTTTGAGAAGGATCTTTAAACCATAAAACCAGTTTTGAAAGAAATGTAAAGTTTGTATTATCCTTGGTGAATATATCTTCCGGATTCTCAGTAGTAGTAGTAGTAGTATATATATATATATATATATATATTATTATTATTATTTTTATTATTATATATATATATATATATATATATATATATATATATATATATATATATATATATTATTATTATTATAATATATATATATATTTATATATATATATATATATATATATATATATATATATATATATATATATATATATATATATATATATATATATATATATATATATATATATATATATATATATAAATTGAAACCTTGCACTCTTGCTCAGCCGGTTTTTTTTGCCTTGAAATTATTTGAGTCAGGTGTTTGCGAAAACATTTTTATTTTTTACTCTTGCAGATAGGAGCCGAGAAAGGAATATTTGAGCATCAGCAAAAATAATATTTTTTTAAATGAACTGTTAATAAAGCTTATAATATTTACTTGGTACACTTGAAAAATAAAACACAGGCAATAAACTTTAAAGATAGCAGAGATTTGAGAGGGGCCACTATGGTTTTTAGAAAATATTAATTTGGAATTTTAACCAACGTTTTAAACTATAAATCCACGCAAGGCAAAATATACCATAAATTATTAGTAATGTATATTAATAAAGCACATCTGTCAATTTCAATTGTATTTAGTTTATTTATTTCTGAACAGAGAAGAGATCAATAAGGTAGGAATCAGAAGGAACACTTTCATCAAAACCAAGGTCTAATTGTCATATTCCAAATTAACAACCAGTCATCAATATTACGGGTGTGAAGAAGTTTTGTGGTTAAAAAAAAAAACTTTGAAACAGTAGCCATTTTAGCCAGTAGCCATGATATTTGCACCGGTATTTACTAATAATTACTTGACCGCAAATATTTTCCTCCAAACACAATGTTAACCCGTGGTTACTTGCCCGCAAAGTATATATATATATATATATATATATATATATAATATATATATATATATATATATATATATATATATATATATATATATATATATATATATATATATATATATATATATATATATATATATTATTTTTTAGAAAATTTTTACTGCTACGACTTAATAACTTAAGGGGAGACTTCATAGCAAAACCTCAACTATTCCAAACCGATAAAAGTAAATGTTTTTTTGATGAACAACTATGATATCTTTAATTTTATGAAAAAACAAACAAAAAAAACTGTTCGTTTTTGAACAGTTTTAGGGTGAAGAGAGAATTTTTTTTTTTTTTAATTTTCCACAAAAACTGCCATAAAATCTTTAATTTTCAAGATATTTCAATTGTTTTTGCACTAAAATACTCCAATTTAGTGTGGTAATAAATTTTATTTAGACACCTTATTTGAAAATTTGTTTTTTAAAAAAAAAAATTTTACAATCTCTGAAAAGTACTTTCAAAATTTTTGAACAGAGAATAGTCAACCATGGTTGACACCACCTTACGGTCTACCAAAACATTTAATATAAACGTCAGTTTGTTTACACGTTTATATGTGAGCTTGGTACCAAATTTGAAGAAAAAAAATCTGTTCGTTTTTTTTTAATGAATTTTTTTTTATATCTCATGTAAGGAAAAAATGAAATGCTAGAAAAACACAAATAAACATTTGGAAAATTTTTCGTTTTTTAGACGGCAAAAAAAAAAATTTTTTCTCATATATATATATATATATATATATATATATATATATATATATATTATATATTATATATATATATATATATATATATATAATATATATATATGTTTATATATATATATATATAAGTATATATATATACTATATTATATAATATATATATATAAATATATATATATATAATATATATATATATATTATATAATATATATATATATATATATGGGTTCCAAGCAACCTTCTATTGATTTAAATAAGTTCAGAGTTTCAAAGCAGTGATGTCGAAGTAGGTGACTTGAAAACTGTTTCGTGATGCCTTCTTTTTTGGGGAGGCGGATCGGACTAGTGGTAGAGGCCTACTGTACATTGTCTAACGGACGACCGCTGTTGTCGATGGTTCGAGTCTTGGCGCGAGTGAAATTTTTTTTTTCGTCTTATTATTGCAAATTTGGCACAACAAGCATGTTGTGCCCATGTCGGCATCCTTGACTTGGTCTGTATGCTTCTGTAACCGCATAGAGCACCCCTGAAGAATGCCTTGTAGCCCCAGAAGGGGTTCCAACCACTCTTCTTATGGATTTTAAATAAGTATCGAGTTTTCAAAACAGTGATATCGAAGCAGGAATTTGAAAACTTCCGAGATGCCTTCCTTTTAGGGGAGGCGGATCGGCTAGTGGCAGAGCCTCCTGAACATTGCCTAACGGCGACGCTGTTGTCGATGGTTCGAGTCCTGGCACGAGTGAATTTTTTTTCGTCTTATTATTGCAAATTTGTCGTAACAAGCATGTTGTGCGCATGTCGTCGATCCTTGACTTTGGTCTGTTGCTCCTGTAACCCATGAGCACCCCTGAAGAATGCCGTGTAGCCCCAGAAGGGGTTCCAACCACCTTTCCGTAGATTTAAATAAGTAGCGAGTTTCAAAGCAGTGATATCGAATCAGTAGATTTGAAAATTTCCGAGATGCCTTCTTTTTTTGGGGAGGCGGATCAGACTAGTGGTAGAGCCTCCTGAACATTGTCTAACGGCGACGCTGTTGTCGATGGTTCAAGTCCTGGCACGAGTGAAATTTTTTTCGTCTTATTATTGCTAATTTGCGGCAACAAACATTTTCTGCGTTTCTCGGCGTTCTTTGACTTTGGTAGGTTGCTCCTGTAACCCATGAGCACCCCTGAAGAATGCCGTGTAGCCCCAGAAGGGGTTCCAACCACCCTTCTTTGGATTTAAATAAGTATTGAGTTTCAAAGCGGTGATATCAAAGCAGGAGATTTGAAAACTTCCAAGATGACTTATTTTTTGGGCAGGCGAATTGGGCTAGTGGTAGAGCCTACTGTACATTGTCTAACGGCGACGCTGTTGTCGATGGTTCGTAGGAGTCCTGGCGTTGCAGTGAATTTTTTTTCGGTCTTATTATTTGCAAATTTTTGTGGCAACAAGCATGTTGTGCGCATGTCGGCGTTCTTTGACTATGGTCGGTTGCTCCTGTAACCCAGGAGCATCCCAGTAGAATGCCGTGTAGCCCCAGTAGGGGTTCCAATCACCCTTCTTTGAATTTAAATAAGTATCGAGTTTCAAAGCAGTGATATCGAAGCAGGATATTTGAAAACTTCCAAGATGCCTTATTTTTGGGGAAGGCGGATTGGACTAGTGGTAGAGCCTCCTGTACATTGTCTAACGGCGACGCTGTTGTCGGTGGTTCGAGTCCTGGCGCGAGTGAAATTTTTCTTCGTCTTAGTATTGCAAATTTGTCGGCAACAAGCATGGTTTTTCGCATGTCGGCGTTTCCTTGACTTTGGTCGGTATTGCTTCTTGAAACCCAGGAGCCACCCAGTAGAATGCCGTGTGGCCCCAGAAGGAGTTACAACAACCCTTTCTGTGGATCCAAAGTAAGTATCGAGTTTCAAAGCAGTGATATCGAAGCAGAAAGATTTGAAAACTTCCGAGATGCCTTCTTTTTTGGGAGGTGACGGACTAGTGGAGAGCCTAATTGATACATTGGTCTAACGGCGACGCTGGTCGATTGGTTTGAGTCCCTGGGGCAGAGGTGAAATTTTTTCTTCTCTTAGTATTGCAAATTTATCGCAACAAGAATGATGTTCCCATGCCGGCGTGGCGCCTGACTTTTGGTTGGTTGCCTCCTGTAACACGGGAGCAAACTAGCAGAATGCTGGTGTAGCCCCATTAGGGGGTTAAAAAGCACCCTTCTATGAATTTAAATAAGTACCGTCGTTTCAAAGCAGTGATATCGAAAGCAGGGAGACTTGAAAAACTGTTCGAGATACCTCTTTTCTGGATGGCAGATCGGACTAGTGCGTAGATCCCTCCTGTACATTTCTAAACGGCGAGGCTGTTGTCGATGGTTCGAGTCCTGGCGCGAGTAAAATTTTTCATCGTCTTATTATTTGCAAATTTATCGCAACAAGCATCTTGCCCATGTCGGCGTGGCTTGACTTTGGTTGGTTGCTCCTGTTACCCAGAAGCAACCCATCAAAATGCCGTGTAGCCCGCAGAAGTTCTATATCTGTACTTTATATCTGTACCTCTTATTCCCAGACCATAGTCTCACTACTATACATTAGCACGGGTAACAACATACCCCTCATGTAACACCCTAGCACACTCAAGACTTATCCCTTTGGCATCCACTTAAGGATTAATTGTCACCGGTCATCTTTCCTCCATTCACAACTTTCATACTACATTCTGCATCATCCGTTCCCTTTTCATCCACCATATATCCTAAATATTTGAACTCAGACATTTGTTCCAGCTGCTCACCATCTAACATAACTTTACACAGAGAACTATCCTCACTCACAACCATAACCTTACCCTTATCTACGTTTACTTTCAAATCCCTCCTTTACACACCTGCCCAATCTACATCTCTACTATTTCCCCCAAAGATATTCAGATTCGCCACACTAAACTAAATCATCCGCATATAATAGGTTAGGTGCACCCTCCACTCTCTTTCATTCTCCATTACTCTAACACCATCCCTTGCTACCTCACCCAACCTCTGATTCTTTCATAAGTCAATCCATATATATATATATATATATATATATATATATATATATATTTTATATATATATATAAATAAATATTTTTATATATATATATATATATTATATATATATATATATATATTCTTTTTATATTAAATTATTAGAGATATATTATGTTTATATTATATATATATATATATATATATATATATATATATATATATATATATATATATATATATTCTTTTTCAATTGAATCAATTCAAGCCTTTGATATATTTTTTTTACAACCCCAAAAGAAAAATAATTATTATTTTTCTCCGGCTCCGGCTCCAACTCCGACTACAGTTTCTGCACTGTTTGAGAATTGTGCAGTACTTTCTGGCAATAAATTTTTCACGTACAAAAATATTTTTTGAAAAAATTTATGCCCAGAATCCGGTTCCGTTTCATACTCCGGCTGCGGCTCCAGATCCGGCGCTGGATCCGACTAAGGTTTCTGCACTATTTGAAAATTGTTTAGCACGTCTTCTGGCAATAAACTTTTCACCAAAAAAAATATTTATAGTAACAAAATTATACCCAGAATCCGGCTCCGTTTCCGACTCCGGATCCGGATCCAACTAAGGTTTCTGCACTATTTGAACATTGTTCAGCACGAATTCCGGCAATAAATTTTTCATCAAAAAAATATTTCTTGGAAAAATTTATAAAAACAGGACCGCGTTCTAACTTCCGGCTCCGGTTCCGGACTCCGGATCCGGATTCCGACTAAGTTTTAACTATTTGAAAAATTAGTCAGCAAGTCTTCTGCAACACATTTTTCAACTAAAAAATATTTCTTGAAAAATATTTATAAGCAAGATTCGGTTCCGGCTCCGACTCCAGATCCTGCTCCGGATCCGGCTCCTTCTGTCCTGCACTATTTGAAAATTTGTTCCAGCACATCTTCTTTCACTGAATTTTTCACCTAAAAAATATTTCTAAAAAAAATTCTTACCCAGAACCCGGCCCGGTTTGGCTCCGGATCCGGCTCCGGATCCGACTAAGGTTTCTGTACTAATTGAAAATTGTTTAACACGTCTTCTGGCAATACAATCAGCACTTCTTCTATCAATAAATTTTTCACAAAAAAAAAAATCATACTCCGGCTCCGACTTCGACTCCGGCTCCGAATCTGAATCCGGATCCGATTAAGGATTCTGCACTATTTGAAAATTGCTCAGCAAGTCTTCTGGCAATAAATTATCAATATAAGAAAATTATCTCTTGAAAAAATTATATACCAAGGATAAGGCTCCGAATCTGGATGCGGATCCGGATCCGCATCCGGACCCGACTAGGGTTTCTGCACTATTTGAAATTTGTTCAGTACGTTTTCTGGCATTAAATTTTTCACCTAAAAAAATATTTTTTGAAAAAAATTCATACCCAGGCTCCGGCTCTGACTCCAGCTCCGGCTCCTACTCCAGCTCCGACTTCACTTTCGGCTCCGGATCTGACTAAGGTTTCTGAACTATTTGAAAATTGTTCAGTACGTTTTCTGGCAATAAAGTTTTCACCTAAAAATATTTTTTTAAAAAAAATCATACTCAGGATCCGGCTTCGGCTCCGGATCCGGATCCGACTAAGGTTTCTGAACTATTTGAAAATTGTTCAGCACGTCTTCTATCAATAAAATTTTCACCTAAAAATATATTTTTCGAAAAAATCATACTCTGGCTCCGACTCCATCTCCGACTTTGAATCCGGCTCCGGCTCCGACTCCAAATCCGGATCCGATTAAGGATTCTGCACTATTTGAAAATTGTTCAGCAAGTCTTCTGGCAATAAATTTTTCATCTAAGAAAATTATTTCTTGAAAAAATTTATACCCAGGATCCGTCTCCGAATCCGGATCCTGATCCGAATCCGGATCCGGACCTGACTAAGGTTTCTGCACTATTTGAAAATTGTTCAGTGCGTCTTCTGGCATTAAATTTTTCACCTAAAATAATATTTTTTGAAAAAAATTCATACCCAGGTTCCGGCTCCGGCTCCGGCTCCGGCTCCGGCTCCGGCTCCGACTTCACCTTCGGCTCCGGATCTGACTAAGGTTTCTGCACTATTTGAAAATTGTTTAGCACGACTTCTGGCAATAAATTTTTCATCTAAAAAAATATTCTTCTGAAAAAAAATTTATACTATACCACCGGCTCTGACTCTGGCTCCGACTTCGACTCCGGCTCCGACTCCGGAAACGGATCCGACTAAGGATTCTGCACTATTTGAAACCTGTTCAGCACGTCTTCTGGCAACAAATTTTTCATCTAAAAAAAAATTTTTCTTAAAAAAAAATTAATACCCAGAATCCGGCTCCGAATCCGGCTCCCGCTCCGGATCCGGATCCAACTAAGGTTTCTGCACTATTTGAAAATTGTTCAGCACTTCTTCTGGCAATAAATTTTTCACCTAAAAAAAAAAATTTCGAAAAAAAATCAAACTACGGCACCGGCTCTGACTTCGGCTCCCACTTCGACTCCGGCTCCGACTCCGGATCCGGATCCGACTAAGGATTCTGCACTATTTGAAAACTGTTCAGACGGCTTCTGGCATTAAATTTTTCACCTAAAAAAACTTTTTTTGAAAAAAATTCATTACCCAGGCTCCGGGGCTCCGGTCGGCTCCGACTTCACCTTCGGCTCCGGATCTAACAAGTTTCTGTACATTTGAAAATTGTTTCAGTTACGTCTTCTTGGCCATTAAATTTTTCACCTAAAAATATATTTTTAGAAAAAAAATCATACCCAGGATCGGGCTCCGGCTCCGGCTCCGGCTCCGGCTCCAGCTCCAACTTCGGCTTCAGCTCCGGATCCGAATAAAGTTTCTGCACTATTTGAAAACTTGTTCAGCAGATCTCCAAAAAAATTATTCTTCGAAAAAAAATCATACTCCGGCTCCGGCTCCGGCTCCGACCTCGACTCCGGCTCTGACTTCGGATCCGGATCCGGATCCGGATCCGACTAAGGATTCTGTACTATTTGAAAATTGTTCAGCACATCTTCCGCCAAATAAATTTTTCATTTAAAAAAAAATATTTCATGAAAAAAAATATACCCAGGCTCCGGCTCCGGCTCCGGCTCCGGCTCCGGCTCCATTTATTTGACTCAGTAAAATCCAAAGAATGAGCTAGAGGTTGAGAATATGAAAAAAAAAATTAGATTTTCTATAATTATAAATAAAACATTTTTTGATCCTAAACCTGGAATTGCAATTTTGACTGGAATTGAAATTTTTTAGTTCGACACCTCTCTAAATAAATTTCTGTATCTAAAAAACTATTTAGAATTTTTAAAAAATAATTACACCATGATGTTCAGGAGGAATTTTTCTACTAATTTAGATAATAAAAAAAAAATGTGA
>JABUQX010048694.1:0-7500 GCA_015478945.1 Trachelipus rathkii | reverse complement strand
TTATGTGCTTTAACTTTAATTAAATATATATAATTTACTCTCTTTCTTCTTGTCCGTTGGTACAGTGTCCGCAAAAATAATTGAAAGCAAAGTAAACGAATTATTTGAATATTTGTTATTGTGTTCTTATGTTTACTATTACAGGTTTATAGTTTTTCGTTCACCACCAGTGATTTGTCCTCTTGTAAATTTTTGTACGATACATCAGTATAACGATAAATGTCTTGATCCACCTCTCAAATACTAAACTGTGCGACCTTTGAGACAGTATGGGAGGCAAAAGTTGCGTTCCTTTACAGAGGACTTTTCCTGTTACGGTGACAATAAGAAATAAAGGGATTGAAAAGACACGAAAGTTGGTTTTTCTTATATATAATAATAATATGAATGATTAAGTATTTTCCAATATTATTTCTACCTACCTATGGCTGTTTTTAACTTTAATTCACAAATAACCTATTACTAACCTAAGCTAAATGTTATATACCAATTTATTTCGACACAAATATATACAGTACAATATAACCCCGGGTTATGTTTATTTATTTACAAATTCGGTTAAAGTTATTTACAAAAGGTAAAAGAGCAATACTTCCTTTATAAACGTCGTTATTCGGACGAATGATCCTTTGGAAGCTGCTCCCTACTCCTTTGAATAAACTGATCCAATTTTACAAACGGCCTGTGTGACCTTTCGACCTTCGGAATCTTCCGTAGCCTGTTTTTAGCCTTCAGTAGCTAACCTAAGGTTAACCTGGACCTTCAAATTTGGCTGGCAACTTAGTTGATCAATAATTTCAGCCTTGGCCTTAATATCCAGTCGTGACCTTATTTAGACTCAACCTTGCGTCTGAGTCCAATCGAAAATCCAATCTTTAAGTTTGGTCCTAAACTCAACTTTGAACTCGATTCCAAAACTCGGGTCTGATCCTGGCCCCAAACTCGTCTCCCTGAAATTATGAAATAACCAACTATTAATTATTGCCTTCTACTAATAGTATTAAATAAATAACTAAATAACGCCAATAACTAGTCACGCCATCGATAATTAATAATAATAATAATAATAATAATAATAATAATAATTAATAATAATAATAATAATAATAATAATAATAATTAATAATAATAATAATAATAATAATAATAATAATAATAATAATAATAATAATAATAATAATAATAATAATAATAATAATAATAATAATAATAATAATAATAATAATAATAATAATACCCCCCCCGACCTTGCACACATAATATTTATAAGGGCCCAAATAATGGAATAACCTAACACTCGATTCAGCCATTTCGATAATATAACAACCTAGGACAATAATATAATAGACACTAATTTACTCATAACCCCTAAATATAATAATAAAGATAACGATAACGATACTAATAATAATAATAATAATAATAATAATAATATATATATATGCAATTTGATCCTGCGTTGCAATGGGATTTTTGTTGCTACGTCTCTTTTTTAAATGCGAGAGGCAAAGTTGCGTTCCTTTACAGAGGACTTTTCCTGTTACAGTGAAATAAGAACAAAAGGGGATTGAAAAGACACGAAAGTTGGTTTTTCTTATATATAATAATAATATGAATGATTAAGTATTTTCCAATATTATTCCTACCTACCTATGGCTGTTTTTAACTTTAATTTACGAATAACCTATTACTAACCTAAGCTAAATGTTATACCAATTTATTTCGACACAAATATATACAGTACAATATAACCCCGGGTTATGTTTATTTATTTACAAATTCGGTTAAGGTCATTTACAAAAGGTAAAAGAGCAATACTTCCTTTATAAATGTCGTTATTCAGACGAATGATCCTTCGGAAGATGCTCCCTACTCCTTTGAACAAACTGATGCAATTTTACAAACGGCCTGTGTGACCTTTCGACCTTCGGAATCTTCCGTAGCCTGTTTTCAGCCTTCAGTAGCTAACCTAAGGTTAACCTGGACCTTCAAATTTGGCTGGCAACTTGGTTGATCAATAATTTCAGCCTTGGCCTTAATATCCAGCCGTGACCTTATTTAGAATCAACCTTGCGTCTGAGTCCAATCGAAAATCCAATTTCTAAGTTTGGTCCTAAACTCAACTTTGAACTCGATTCCAAAACTCGGGTCTGATCCTGGCCCCAAACTCGTCTCCCAATTATTTGGGAGAATCATGGCATCTATTTTGATAAACCTTCTAATTTATTTTACGAAGCAGAAAAGTGTTCAGGTTAAAAGAAAAAGAACTCATTTGTTTTCTTAAAAAGAAGTTCTGGTAAACACGTATATCTGAGTTGTAAGGATTCATTGCAAATCGTGATTACCAACTTTATAAGGATTGTTACTAGGCTGTTATTATCAGTTTTCCAAGGATCTAGTTACGAGCTGTAATTCCAGCTTTTTAAAGGACAAATTCTCCCAAATAATTGGTATGTATAGTAAATATAAAGCGATGGTTGTGATAGGTTAAAAATCTGAAAGTAGGAATAGATTTATGATTTGCTGTTTAGAAATGACGAAATAACGTTTAAAGTTTGTTTAAAATATATCAGTGTTAAAGTAAAAAGTGTGGATAATCAGATACGGTTAAACTAGGGAATATTGTTAGAATACGAGGAATTACTAAAGAATATGGTAAATTTGATATATGGGATCTTTGTCACCCTTTCACGCGTCAGCTGAGTCAGCGTGTGTACCCGCTCATGACGGTAGAAATACGCACATATTTATTTATCTTCGCTGTGTCAGTGCTGGGTCAGCGTTTGTATTTATTTTGCTTCCATTTAATATATATATATATATATCTATATATATAATATATATATAATATATATATATATTATATATATTAAATATTATATATATTATATATAATATAATATATATAATATTATATATAATATATATATATATATATATATATATATATATATATATATATTATATATTTACCGAATAATAATTTTGTAAAAAAATAAAATCCGCTTGCGATAAATTTAAATAATTTTCCTATTCCTTATATATATATATATATATTATATATATATAATATATATATATATATATATATTATATATATATATATATATATATATATATATATATTATATATATATATAGTATATATGATATATAATAATATATATATATATATATATATTATAATATTATATATATATATATATAGAGAGAGAGAGAGAGAGAGAGAGAGAGAGAGAGAAGATAGGACATGATGAAAATCCTTTCTGAAAGAGAAAGCAAAATGTACGAAAGTAAGATAAAATGAAGAAATTTTGTAAACATTGGGGTTGGGTAAGGGGGTGGGGTAAGGGGGAGGAAAGAAAAGAAATAGATTGTGAGGGGCTCCCAAGTATAGAAGAAAGTCATTGGGATGGGGGATAAGGGGGATACAATGAAAAAAATCCACCCAGCATCTAGAATAATAAGCCTAATTTTCAATAAAACCGAGCTTTGAAACATCTTCATGCTGATGGCGCTTGGTTCATACTAACTATATTCGAAGGCGGGGCCAGGATTTATATACTCAAACAGGTCTTAAAATTGCCAAAGGTCACAAGATAAATGTAGTATAACGTAAATCTAGAAAGGAAATCAAAGAGTTCATAACTGAACTTCGTATAGAACGAATACGATTTATGACGACACGTAGTCGGCATCAGTCATACTAAAGACAATTACTCGTGACTACAACGTTGAAGTCCCCAGCAGCGAAAGGGTTAAAGGACAGTGAAAACTGTATTAAGAATTGATATAATAAACGGAAAAGTGTTAGTGGAGAAATTAACATAGTAATCTATAGGAAGGAATACTTAAAAGGATTTAAAGGAGAATTAATATATATATATATATATATATATGTATATTGTGTATGTGTGTGTATATATGTATATATATTTTTATATATATACTTAATATTATATATATATAATATATATATATATATATATATATATATATATATATATATATATATATATATATATATATATATATATATATATAATATATATATAATATATATATATATATATTATATATTATATATATATGTATATATATATATATTATGTGTATATGTGTGTGTGTGTGTGTGTGTGTGTGTGTGCGTGTGTGTGTGGGTATTGATACGTACATGGTTAAAAGCACACATACAGGTATAATAAGGATCTTTTAAGATATGAGAGGCTCACATTTGAGAAAAGAGGCGCACACACAATTTAGGTTACAGTTACGGACGAAGGTATAGGTTAAAATCAGATTATATTTATTTTAATTATTAGTTATTATTTTATTATTATTATTATTATTATTATTATTATTATTATTATTATTATTATTATTATTATTATTATTATTATTATTATTATTATTATTATTATTATTATTATTATTAGTATCGTTATCGTTATCTTTATTATTATATTTAGGGGTTATGAGTAAATTAGTGTCTATTATATTATTGTCCTAGGTTGTTATATTATCGAAATGGCTGAATCGAGTGTTAGGTTATTCCATTATTTGGGCCCTTATAAATATTATGTGTGCAAGGTCGGGGGGGTATTATTATTATTATTATTATTATTATTATTATTATTATTATTATTATTATTATTATTATTATTATTATATTATTATTATTATTATTATTATTATATTATTATTATTATTATTATTATTAATTATTATTATTATTATTATTAATATTATTATTATTATTAATTATTATATATTAATTCCGATGGCGTGACTAGTTATTGGCGTTATTTAGTTATTTATTTAATACTATTAGTAGAAGGCAATAATTAATAGTTGGTTATTTCATAATTTCAGGGAGACGAGTTTGGGGCCAGGATCAGACCCGAGTTTTGGAATCGAGTTCAAAGTTGAGTTTAGGACCAAACTTAAAGATTGAATTTTCGATCGGACTCAGACGAAAGGTTGAGTCTAAATAAGGTCACGACTGGATATTAAGGCCAAGGCTGTAATTATTGATCAACTAAGTTTCCAGCCAAATTTGAAGGTCCAGGTTAACCTTAGGTTAGCTACTGAAGGCTAAAAACAGGCTACGGAAGATTCCGAAGGTCGAAAGGTCACACAGGCCGTTTGTAAAATTGGATCAGTTTATTCAAAGGAGTAGGGAGCAGCTTCCAAAGGATCATTCGTCCGAATAACGACGTTTATAAAGGAAGTATTGCTCTTTTACCTTTTGTAAATAACTTTAACCGAATTTGTAAATAAATAAACATAACCCGGGGTTATATTGTACTGTATATATTTGTGTCGAAATAAATTGGTATATAACATTTAGCTTAGGTTAGTAATAGGTTATTTGTGAATTAAAGTTAAAAACAGCCATAGGTAGATAGGATTAATATTGAAAATACGTAATCATTCATATTATTTATTATATATAAGAAAAATCAACTTTCGTGTCTTTTCAATCCCTTTATTTCTTATTGTCACCGTAACAGGAAAAGTCCTCTGTAAAGGAACGCAACTTTTGCCTCCCATACTGTCTCAAAGGTCGCACAGTTTAGTATTTGAGAGGTGGATCAAGACATTTATCGTTATACTGGTGGCTCGTACAAAAATTTACAAGAGGACAAATCACTGGTGGTGAACGAAGGGAGGACAATAAGGGAATTAATAAAGGTAAAGAACATTTCTGTTGTTGGTTTTTTGATTTGAAGAAAAAAAATTAATTTATATAATAATGATAGGAGATTGATTTTTTTTTTTTTGGTAACATATCGATTTTTTTTTTTTGGAAAATAATAGAATTTAATAATAAGTTTTGTTGGTTTCTTGTTTTGGAGAGGAAAAGGAAAGGATTTCTGATCAAATATTGAGGAAGTTTTAAAAACGAAATTTTTTGTTTTTTTTCTTTTCTTGTTTTTGAATATATTTCTGGCCGTGATTTTTTTTCTTTTGTCCAGGGTACTGACAATTGTAAGGAGAAAGGACGATTATTTCCCTCTTCGTAGAAATTTTCACTGTCGATAATAGCAGATTAAGAATCCCAGATCAGTAAGAAGCTTATAAGAGAACACATAAGGAGGATTTTTGTATTTTCTTACTCCAGTTGGAGAAATAAAGGGTTTTTTTTATATATATATATATATATATATAGGCATTTTTTTTTGTGTTGGTTGTCAATACTCATTTTTTTTCCTTTTTTATTTAACATGGGAAATTCAGATAAGGAGCAAGGTGACAGAATTAACATGGAGGAGACTAAGCAGCCCACCGAAGAAGTAAGTGCAATTGGGTACTTGGAAAAGTTCCAGGTTGCCATAACAAAAGATGAAAACTTGGATACTGATCGAATGTTGACGGTATTAGAGGGAATATTTCAGGTGTTAAAAAGTAAGAAAGGACCTACACGTATAGAGGAGGAACCGATAGTCACAGCACAAAAGAGTGAGGTAACAGAAGTTACCCAGACAGGACAAAAGACTGATCCTAAAGGAGGTCTTAACATAAAAAATAGAGTGAGGATCGAGGATCAGGCCTACCAAAATTGGAGGCTGACCCATGATCAAAGCATCAAACAGAGGAACATCCCAAAGAAGACACCACGATATGAAACAGATGAGGGAAGTAGCTCAGAGAGGGCAACAAGTGACCCATTTGATGTAACAAATGAGCACAGTAGCAACAGGCCAAAGAGGAAGAATAAGAAAAGGAGAAGGAGGGCGGAAAGAAAATACACCTTCGATGGAAGTTCTACAGCGGAAGATGAAATAGAAGAAGTTGAGAGTGAAGTGGACCAGGGAGGAAAAAAATGGCTCAAAAGGTTAATAGAATTGGAAGAGTCAGGTGTGGAACATACTAAAGCAGTGAGTAAGATATTTATCGTTTTGGCCGGTGAGATGGTGGAGGTGATGAAATCATTTAGGAGAAGTAATATAAAGGCTGTGAAACCTTTAAAGTATGGGAAAGAAAAAGTTCAAAAGTTTGAGGCGTTTATAGAAGATTATGAACGATACGCAAAGGAACAATTAGGTAAGGACAAAAGTCGTTGGGCAGTGGAACTTAGAAATTTCTTAGAAGGTCCAGTATTAAGGACATACTATAGTATATACAGGGCTAAGGTCAAATATACCACCATAGTGGCTAGATTAAAAAGCTGGTGCAAGGAGGAAAAAGAAACCGAGCAGATAGATTTGCAAAAAGAGTTTTGGAGGTTAGAGATGCGGAAAAATGAAAAAGTGGCTGAATTTGCGTTAAGGGTGCAAACCACTTACGAGGCAGCCACTAAAGAGGAAGATAGGGACAAACAAATATTGAAGAAACAATTTTTGAATTGTCTCCCGAAAAAGATGGCAAGGAGATTTAGAATAAGGATGGGAAACGAGAAAGAAAGCCTTAAAATAAGATGGAAAGATATGCTAAACTGGGCACAGGAGGAGGATGACCTGGATGATGATGAGGAGGAATCGAGGGATGAAGGGATAC
>JABUQX010048693.1:85000-89635 GCA_015478945.1 Trachelipus rathkii | reverse complement strand
AGCTCCACATTCTCTCCCATACTACTTCCTATTGTGTTCATATCCAAGTTCTTCTTACACAGGGAGTAGACTTTCTTTTTATCACACACCACAAAACCCTATTATAGACAACACTTTCCTTTAAAAAAAAATTAAAAATAGCTACCACACGATTAGCACATTTGAGAAGCCAAGATGGTCGGCTTTCAAAACTAGACCCACATCCGCCTCCATTATAACGTGGGAGTTGACGGTCTTCAGTTGTGGAGTTATTTCCGTTACAGAATTGCCGGCCTATTCTGACGACACCCGTCGGGAATAGCGAGTTTATAATGCACACAGTATTCTTTCTTCATTAATTTCTGCAATCATCGGGATCTCTACACTAATTTCCACTTTGTTGAACATCGCCTCTCCTCCACTAAACCTCATCTTTTATTCTCAACCGCAACTCTGAGGCTTGAACGTTCTGAGAGCGATCACTACTCAACTTTACCCTCAATTTTCAGCCATTGACATTTGTTTGGCCTCTGTGTGCAACGTTGCTATTTGTTCTCGTGTCTCTAATTTGGAGTCCTCCGAATTCTTTTCTTTATGGCTCAAGCTTTCCTCTCAATCTAATACTAAATTCATCTGCTCTATATATCTGTCTAATAACTCAACGGACTATCCTAAATTCCAAAGGCGTAGCGTTGATTTTTTACACGTTGAAACTCGCATTACAATTCAATTTGGTTTGAGAGGTATATATATATATATATATATATATATATATATATATATATATATATATATATATATATATATATATATATATATATATATATATATCCTGTTGTGTCATAGGAATCAGTTATTTTGGCATTTTTTAAAGATATTTTATATAGATCGCTGGGAAATAATATTTATATTAATTTTTAGTAATAAGGAAATGCATGGCAAAGGAATATTTGAGTGAGTGCTGGAAAAATAATAAAATATTCCTTCAACATTATAAGCCTATAAAATTTTTTACAAAAAAAGGCATCGGCAGTCAAAATGTTATATAAAATGAAATTTGGAGATTTACAGCTTTTCCAGTAATTTTTCGAACTTTATTTTTACATTATTCTTACTTCACAAATCATTTCAAGCATTTTTTATAAGTTTCATGAAAATATTCTGGTGCTGCTAAAATTGATAATTTTATTCATCGACAGATTTTATAAATATTAAATTTGGAGGCCCAATGTTTCAAATTGGGCATCTGTAGAAGCAATAGTTTACCACCTAATAATGTTGATAAATACTTATTTCCTAATGATTTAGTAAAAAAAATAAAATAACTAATTTTTATAACACAATAGTTATATATATATATATATATATAATATATATCTCTGGAGATGTTCAGATAAGCATAAATATATATATATATATATATATATATATATATATATATATATATATTATATATATATATTATTATATATATTTTTTTTATTTTATATATATATGAATATATAATATATAAATAGCAGTTATATATATATATATATATATAGTATATATATATAGTATATATACAGCAGCAGGTTAAGCATATATATAGCAGAATTGCTTAACACAGCAGGTTATATATATATATATATATATAATTATTGTAAATCCTGGAGAGTTAAAATTTACTACTGGGCAAGTGTTTATAATTGAGTGATATGCACTCTTATTTTGAGTTTAGTTTACTACTTGAAAATGTAATTGAACACTTTCAGTGATGAAAAGTAACGCCTTAACATGAGTAAACAGATCATGCGCATGCGCACCTGCAAATAATCTAGTAGCCAATAATAACGTTGCTTTTATTTGTATCATTAAATTTTGACCAATGAAATTGTTTTAGCATTCATAAAAAAGGCGGAAAATCATTTTTCATATTTTGTGTGACTTGTTCATTGTGTAGTGGAATATATTACGTAAAATTTAATTTTATACTATAATGGGGCCTATTTAAAGTATTTTACTCTTAATTTCACTTCAAGATGTAAATTAAGGTTTATCCTTTTTGTTAGTAACACTTGAATTGCATCAAGCCGAGATGATCTAAGAGCCCCAAATGCATTAAAAGCCTAGCCCAAAGACATGTAAGTTTTTATTTAACTGTTTTCTGGCGGGAAGTTTCAAATTCTCAGCCAAACAATTTTATAAGTAAAATAAATATTTGTATAAAATTAGCAAGTGTGACAAACTTGTTCAAGAGTCAAATGATATCACAAAAAGAGCTTATTTAAATCTAATATATGTTAAATTTAGTCAAAAAACACTATAAGATATATATGAATCCATTTGAGAGTGAACTGAATTTCAATTTGAGTTAATTATCTCTCTCTAATTTACACTGTATATATATAGTATATATATCATATATAGTATATATATATATATATATATATATATATATATATTGGTTATATATATATATAGTTATTGTTATATATATATATATATATATATTATATAGTATATATATAAATTTCAAAAATTTTATCCAAAAAATAAATTTTATACACTTAATATTCATTTATGGTTTTCTAATTGTCATATTCCATTACGCCAAGGGTTCTACAATTATTATATATATATATATATAGTATATATAGTATAGCAGAAAGATATATATATAGCATATAGTTATATATAGCAGTATATATATATATATATATGAAAGGTTGGTTATAAGGTTAGAATTGAGCAGTATATATATATATATATATATATATATAGTTATTGCTGTATATATAGCAGCATATATATACAAGGTATATTATATAAATATATAAGTATAGTATATATATATACAGTTAGTTTATATGTTATGTTAGTTATATAGCAGTTAAGGTTGTTGCTGTTACATATATTATATATACAGCGCGTTGCATATATTATGTTGGCGCTATATATGTATTATATAGTTATAGCAAAGGTTATATATATATATATATATTGTTGTTATAGTATGGTTAAGCGTTGTTGTTATATATATAGCATAATAGTTATATATATATATAGTTATGTTTATTATATAGTATATATATATATATATATATATATATATATATAAATATATATTATATATATATATATATATATATATATATATATTATTATTATTATATGTTATATATTTTTATATATATATATATATATATATATATATATATATATATATATATATATATATATATATATATATATATATATATATATATATATATATAATATATATACTTAATATATATATATATATATATATATATATGGTTAGTTATTATTTATATATATATATATATATATATATATATATATGAGTTATATATTAGTTTTTACATATATATATATATATATAGCATAGTTATTGTTGTTACTATACACAGCATGGAGTTAGCAGCAGCAGTTACATAAGTTGTATATATAAGAATGTTAGCAGGGTTATAGCTGCTATTATACAGCAGATATATAGCTCATATATATAGCAAGAAAGTATATATGTTATTATTACACAGCTATATATATATATAGTTATATAAGTATATATATATATAGCAGTAGCAAATATAGCAGTTATATATATATACATATATGCCACACATATAGTAGCAGAAGAAACATGTTATATGTTGCTGCTATATATAGAGCAGCATATAGTTATATAAGGTATATAAGTTATGTTATATATACATGTTATAAGGTTGCATATGTTGGTTATATATATATATATATAAACAGGTATATATAAGTTATATCTTTTATATATATAGCAAGTATATGTTATATATATATATATATATATATATATGCTATATTGCGACCGTTATGAGATATAGTATATATATATAAGCAGCAGTTAAGTTATACAGGTTGTTGTTGTTGCTATATTCATATACCGTATATATATATATATATATATAGTATATATATATATATATGCAGCATATATATGTTGCTGTTGTTGTTGCTATTGTTGTTGCTGCAGTTATAGCAGTATATGCTATATATATATATATATATATATACTCCCTCTGTCCCAAAAGTAAGTTTACTGGATATCCCATGAACGACCGAGTAATGTAGCTCCTCCGTGGCGTATACGAGTGGGTAGCAGTTACCTAGGCTACTTATCCATACCAGTTTTAAACCAGATTTAGAAAGTCAGTCTTGCACTACATTTGTTTATGTATGGGAATGTGTTCTAAAATCGTTATGTTTTTGCACTACATCTTTTGTGTATGGGTGTGTTTTATTCGGTACGTTTTTGCGATGCAGGTATTGAACAGCGGTACGCTTTCAAATTCTGTGTGAAACGTAACAAGTCAAGCCACTGAGAAATTTGCTTCTTTAAACCAAGCTTATGGGGATCACATTCGATCGAAACTATGGTTCTTAAGGGGCACAAAGCTTTCAAAGAGGCCGAGAAAATGGGAAGACGACCCTCGTGGAAGACCAACCTCGTCAACAAACGATGAAAATGTGGTTGTTAGAGCTGTGATGGAGAGGTACTGCTTCTATTTAGTGTCGGAGTGATTGCAGAAGAAACTGGTTTGACAAAATGCAGTTCATAGAATTTTTAACGAACCATATGCACATGCGAAAAATTTATAAACTAGTGTCGAAAGACTT
>JABUQX010048693.1:75000-80000 GCA_015478945.1 Trachelipus rathkii | reverse complement strand
TACGAAGAGAAAACTTTTTTGGCACTTCAGAGCTGCAAACTGGTCGGATTTGCTGTCGTATGTCTTTGACTTTCCATGGAATGATTACTGCTTTGGTAGGAAGGGTTCCTCTGATTGTGCAGAGGGTATAACCTAAGTGATTCTCTCTAGCACGGAGGAGTATATTTCATATTCTTTCCCTTCAACTTAACCTAACAAACTTTGGTTTAACTGTGTTTGTTCTCGTGTTATTCACAACATGTATATTTCCTTCACGATTTACCGTCGTTTTCAAACCCCAGAAACTCATGCAACTTATATTTCATCCCCGAATCAGGTAAAATCTTTTTTTGGTAACACTAAAAACTCTGTTATCCGTTGAAGATGTAATAATCTCTCTGGATCCGCTTCCTCACGCTCTTTCTGGCACTTTGCAAAGAATGCCAACTCTATCTTTGCTTATTCCTCTTTCTATTCTCAAGTAATATCCGACGCCGCAATTGCCGTTATGTAAGCCTTCTGCTAAAGCTGAACTCTTCATTCAAATCTTTGCCTCTATTTCCACTTTAGATGATTCCGGAGTTATTCCTACTTCTCCACCACTACAATCCAGTTTTGCCTAATATTGTATTTTCTTCTAAAGATGTTATTTCTGCTCTCTCTGAGTTTAACACTGATCGTATTCTTTCTGTGGTTCTCAAAACTTGTACTTCCGAGCTTCCACTCTGCCTTGATAAACTATTCCGTCTCTGTCTTTCAACTTCGATCTTCTCTTCCTGCCGGAAACGTGCGCTCATTCAGGCCGTACAGAAAAAAAGAGGAACCCTCTCAACCCTCAAACTATCGTCCTATCGCTTCAACTACCATTCTTTCCATAGTTTTCGGATCTATCCTTAAAAGGAAGATTAGGAAATATCTCAATTCTTCTAATCTTATCTCAGATCGCCAGTAAGATACGCTCTACTGATGACCTTCCTTCTGATTCTTGGACCTTTTTTCTTCGGCATGTCGATGAATCTTTCGTTTTGACACTAGACATATCGAAAGCCTTTGATAGAGACGAGAACAAAGATTTGATTTCTAAACTTCTTCCTTACGGTATTTATCCTTTTCTCTGTGACCTTCTCTCTGACTTCCTTTCCGATCGATTTATAGCAGCTGTTGTAGTCAGATTCCGTTCATCCTTTACATGTATAAATAGTATTGTTCCTCATATTTCTGTCTGTTCTCTAACTTTCCTTCTACTTTTCATTTATGACTTCTCTCTATTACCTCTTCACTATCCACTCCTAAGCTGACGACTACACCCTTCATTACTCCTTTCAATTTTAAAGATGTCCCTCCCAATAGCAGTTAACTTGAGCTAGAAAGTCAGACTTGGAACAACTAAGCTCTGATCTTTCTCGAATTTCTAATTCCGGCATTGAGAACAAGGTTGTCATCAATTCCTCAAAAACTCAGTATCTTCATCTTTCTTACTAGACATAAACTATCACACTACTATAGCTTCTTTTTTCGAAAATATACAACTCAAACTTTCATCTCTTCTTAACATGTTTGGTTTCTCTTTTCTCATGATCTTAATTGAAAGCATCACGTTACTTCTCTTTCTAAACAAGCCTCTAAGAGGTTAGGTTTCCTGAGGCTCTTTCGGAATTTCTTCACGCCATCTCAGTTGTTTGCTATTTATAGGGATGTCGTTATCCCCTGTTTGGAGTATGCCTCACACATCTGGGGTGGCTCCACTCAAATAGCTTTTTGAAAAGTGGGTCTAGGGGTTTCGGTCTTATCAATTCTTCTGCCCTCACTTACTCCATCCAACCTCTCGCTATATGTCAAATTGTTGCTTCACTCTCTTTATTTTATCGTTATTACAATGGACGCTGCTCTTTTGAATTCTCCAGTCGCATAACTCCTCCATTGAGAAGGGCTCGTGCGACACTCCTTACTAAGCTGTCTCATCCTTTCTTTATCCAACTCTCTAACCACAGATTTAATCATTATGATCAATCTTACTTGCACTCCACTGGTAGAGTCTGCAACACACTTCCTTTATCAATTTTCCCAACTACCTTTGACTTGCGCACTTTTAAACCCAGATTATCTGGCATGTCGGCCTTTAATTTGGCTTTGGATTGGGATCTTCCCTCCACTTTGGTGAAATTTGGTAGACCTCCAGCCTTTGCCCTGCTAGAGGAGACATAAAAAAGTGGAGGAGCACACACGAACCCAGATTCCTCATGAAAACATTGAAAACCGTATAAATATATCCCTCTTCCTTTCTATATTTATTTGAATTAATAACAATAATAAAAGCAATAATAATAGCATTTATAAATTATAACTGGGAAAGTTAAAGAAAGTTATCTTCATCCGGGGATTTTGAACAGATACTTCATTGCGTGCGATAAAGAGTCCATAATCATATGAAATATACAATACTCAGCTTATAATACTTTTAGAAAATATACTTGATTACTGAATATATATATATATATATATATATATATATATATATATATATATATCATATATATATATATATATATATATATATATATATATATATATATATATATATATATATATATATATATATAAATATATATATATACTGTATATAGCATATATATCGCAGGTATATATATATATATATATATATATATATATATATGGAGTGATATATATATATAGCATAAATATATATATACATATTATTGCTATATATATATATATATAGCAAAGAAGAAGAAGTATATATATATATATATATATATATATATATATATATATATATATATATATATATATATATATATATATATATATATATATATATATAACAAAGATAAATGTTCCTACAATATAATTTAATTATAGAACGTTTCTTTGAATCAAGAGGGATTTGTCATTAGCTAATCTAAAACAATAAAATAAAACAAAATAATTATAACATATGGGAATAACAAACAATACAAATTAAAAAAAGTATAAAAAACCATACACCTTAGGTATTTGAGATCATTAAAATACATCGACGTTATAACAGTGAAAGACCCAACTCGATGAAAAGAAGAAGTAAATGCGAGAGAAGATTGGGAAAGGCCTTAAGGAAGCGAAATATTATATATATATATATATATATATATATATATATAGTTATATATATATATATATAGTATATATATATATATATATATATATATATATATATATATATATATATATATATATATAGTATATATATATATATAATAATAATTATATATATGATATATATATAAATATATATTTACAACGCCCTCCTCTTCTCTTACTATTTTTCTTTCTATGTCTCAAATCTGCCTTTTCTGTCTATCTTTTACTCTCATTGTAAGATCACTTCTACTCCTACGGTTGGGAGATGTCGAGGCAACCCGGGTCCCTTTAAATATTACTACCATCTGCTAAAACAAAGTTGGACTAAATAGGCATTCAGTGTATTGGTTGCCTGGGATGGGTACACCTGTCCTGCTCACCATTCCGAACCCTCCCCAGATACAATATGGGCTACACTTGTACAACCTGTAGCCCCCACACCACCAACCAAAACCCCCTTCCGACCAAACCTAATCCCCAAACACTCAACATACTACAATTCAATATTAACGGCCTAACCAACAAATCCATAGAACTTAACCATTTCCTGAAAAAACACAATATCCACATAGCTATCATACAAGAAGCCTCCCTCGCCCAAAACACCCCTCTCCCCACAATCTATGGTTACGATGCCATATATTCCCTTGCCCAACCTCCTCACCACTCCCTTTTAACACTGATCCACAACAGCATACCATATCATAATACAACTACTAACACTTCCACACCACTCCCGGCGCATTAATAAAATCCCAATCTTGTTCTATAATCCTGAACAAGACCACCTATAACATCTTCAACCTTTATATTCGCATCCGACCACCCCAAACCCGCCCCCAAACAACTCACACCCCTCATCAACACACAAGATCACCCAAATTCCTCATCCTTGAAAAAGACTTAAACGCCCACCTCACACTGCCTGGTACGAAGATCACCCTTCCGATCCCTGCTGGGGTAACTATATAATTAATGAATTGAATCCCTTTGGAATATCCTTAACTCAATAAACTCTCCACCAGAATCCTCCTAAAGCCAACCAATCCCACTCACCAGACGCCAGCATTTTGCTCCCCTCCCTACATCACAGACTAACCTGGGACACAACCACCGACCATAATCAGATCATCTCCTATCCTCATCTTGGCCTCCCCCACCAAACTCCAAAAAAGACCACCACATACACACTAACTACAAAAAGCTAACTGGACAGAATTTACTAACCATATCGAATCCCATATAAACCCTACACCAATACATGACATAGCAACATTAAACACCTCCATCATTCATTTAAACAACACAATCATCAAATCAGCCAATCTCTACATACCTAAGGGTCACAGAAAATCCTACAATCCCTAACTATCCCCCGAAATCAGTCAACTTATTAAACAAAGAAACTCCCTCCGAAAAATCAGAACCATACACCACATTAACCACTAACCAAATAACTAACCTAAACACCCAGATCTCTAATCATAACCATTAACACTACTAACAAGTTTACAGAATACCTACAAAGCAACATCTCACGTACATAGATAATAAAACCTAAGCAGGTTATCAAAATCAAACAATTTTGACAAACAACCCCCTCCTCTACACGAATCCCTCTATCCTTGCCCGACAACAATTCTCCCTCCTCAAACAACAAGTAGACAGCTCAGAAAACAGACTACGCTTAATATCTCCTGTAAACCAACTCACCCTATTAATAGAGAAGAACAAAAGAACTAAAAACTTTAGATCAACCCTCCACCTCCTTTTACAACCAACAAGATATCAGAGACAATCAAAACCCTTAAAAATTCACCAGCAACAGAACCAGACCCAATCTCAAACTTCCACCTGAAACAATCTAGGAGGAAAAGCAATTC
>JABUQX010048693.1:55000-65000 GCA_015478945.1 Trachelipus rathkii | reverse complement strand
ATATATATATATATATATATATATATTATATATATATATGTTAATATATAATAATATATATTATATATATAATATATATATATATATATAATATAATATAGTATTCGTTGTATTATATATATATATGAGGCATTATAGTTGTATTTTATATATAGGTAATATTTATTATCGTTGATCTATAGTAGGTCATTGAATTTCAGTAATTTTTATATATACTTATTATATTTATGTATATATATATATACTATATATATATCTATATAATTATATATTATTAATTTAATAATATAATATATATTATAATATATATATATATATATATATATATATATATATATATATATATATATATATATATATATATATATATATATATATATACCTTTGATCTATTTTAAAATTATAAAAATTACTTTAATTAGCCTTGTTATTGCGATCGAGATGAATTGATGTTCCGATTGTGATATGAACCTTGTGCCTACTATACAAATGTATATTACATCATATCTAAATAAAAAGTATATTAAAATTATGAATTTTACATTTTGATTTGTTTAATATTTTATATTGTTTTATATAGTTTAAAATATATATTTTATTTAAAGATATTGTTTAATGTTTTTAAATTCCGGAGAGAGAATTTATGCAATAGATCGCATGAAAAATATGGGTCACGTGTTAATACATTTCAAAAAAGGTTGCTAGCAGTGTTGGGATAGTTATTCTTTATATGATTCTTATTCTGTTTTATTATTGAAAGCACAAATTTTAAGATAGTAAAATGTCGTCGAAGTTAATCTAAAGCTTTATTTTATAATGAAATGTTGGTAACTTTGCCCATAGATTTGTTTGTTTGTTGGTTCAAACCAGAGGTTCGTAACTTTTTTTGACTACAACCCAAAATCAACAAGAAGATCAACATAACGAAACTCATGGGTCTATTTTGAAATTCAAAATGCTAATAGAATAACATGAATAATTGTAGTAGTAGTAGCAAGTAGTAGTAGTAGCAGCAGCATTGTTGTGTTGTAGTAGTAGTAGTTAGTAGTATATATATATATATATATATATATATATTATATATATATATACTATATATATATAATATATATATATATATATATATATATATATATATATATATATATATATTATCTGAACACGTTTTCGTGTTTAACATGTGTTAAATAAACACGAAGGTTTAAAATTTATAATAAAAAAATAAACGTAACACTTAGATTATTTCTGTAAAGCTATGGCGACCCATCACGGAAGCCCAGGTGACCCAAATTTGGGTCGCGACCATAGGTTTAACAACTCTCCGTTTAAACGACAGTATAATATGGGTGAGGGTTATAACCCACACACCAGAAACATAAAAATGTGCCTTGTGCATAGGTTAACTACTTTTTGTGTCGTTTATAAAACTTTATCTATTATGCATTACAAATAGAACCTAGATTAATATTTTGAATGCAAATTCTCTTGAAACAAAAAAAGAAATCATTGTGAATAAAAATAAATTTTGTGTTTTAACATGTAAACAAAGGTATATATATATTATATATATATATATATATATATATATATAATATATATATTATATATATATATATATATATATATATATATAATAATACTATATATATATATATATATAATATATATTAAAAATATATTGCAATATGGTGCATAACATAATAATTTAATGTTAAAGCTAGTGTATAGCATAATAATAAAAGTATTAATACTAAAATATAGTGAATAGTAGTGATTAATAGTAAAATATAACGATTTTTGTATTAAAGATAGTGTTTAGCATGTTAATAATAATAATAATAATAATAATTAATAAGTAATACTAATAATATAATAATACTAATAGGATAATTATAATAATAATAATAATAATAATAATAATAATAATAATAATAATAATAATAATAATAATAATAATAATAATAATAATAATAATAATAATAAAGATATGTGTATGTATGTATGTATGTATGTATGTATGTATGTATGTATGTATGTATGTATGTATGTATGTATGTATGTATGTATGTATGTATGTATGTATGTATGTATGTATGTTATGTAGTATGTAAGTATGTATTGTATGTATTGTATTTGTAAATGTATTTTTTTTTATATTTTATATTTATTTATTCAAAAAGTGCCCGGTAGCTCAGTGGTAGTGCACTCGCTAAACAAAGTGAGGGGTTCCAGGTTCGCAACTATTTGGATGGGAGAATGTGAGCTATTCTCTCCTTGGGCTCGTCCTGCTTGATCGTTCAATCGAGTTAACCCCCTCCTGAGAGTAGGGCCTCTTCTCTTCAGCGGTGGTTGGTTTACATGTAATATATATTAATATATATATATATAGGTATATAAAATTAATATATATATATATATATATATGTATATATATATATATAATATATATATAGTATATATATATATAATTATTTTTAGTTGACCCACTTCACAGCATTACCCAATGCCCAGGATGGTGACTTTGAAGCACCTGACCTCTGATCTTTCTCGTATCTCGAATCGATTTAGTCTCCTTCACACAACATAACTTCTTCGAAAACATAACTCAAACTTTCCTCTGTTCTTAATATTCTCCGCGTTTCCTTTTCTTGTGACCTCAATTATAAAGATCACATATCCTTATCTTTTCTAACCAAGGTTTCAAAAAGGTTGGGTGTTCTGAAATCTGATGTCACCTTCAGAACTTCATTTCACCACCCCAGATGCTTGCTCTGTATAGAGATATGTTCACTCTTGCATGGAGTATGCATCACATATCTGGGGGTGGGTTCAATACACATTGTTCTCCTTGATAAGGTACAGTCTAGGGCTTCTCGATTTGTTAACTCTCCTACTCTCACCAATTCTTTCCAATCTCTTTCATGCCTTCGAATTGTCGCATTAGTCTCCTTATACTATCGCTATTACAATGGACATTGAAGCTCTTCTGAACTTTCTTTTCGAGTACCTCCTCCCTTAAGGAGAGCTCTTGAGACTCATCTTTCACAGAGACTCATCCTTTCTCTGTATAACTTTCTGACCCCAGACTCAACAGCTGTGCTCAATTCATACAATACTTAATTGGCTAAAGTCTGGAACACTCTTCCTTTATCGATTTTTCCAACTTTCATCGACTTGCACACTTTGAAACGTTGTGTATCGGGACATATCGGCCTTTGATTCGTCGTTTAGTCTTCAAACTTCCCAACTTGGATGGAATTGTGAGCCTCCGGCATTTGCCAACCAGAGGATATATATATATATATATATATATATATATATATATATATATTTTTTTTTTTTTTTTTTTTTATGAAATATAATATAGTATATATATAATATATATATATATATATATATATATATTTATATATATATATATATAATTATATATATATTGTGTGTGTGTGTGTGTGTGTGAAAAGTAAGCAGCTTCCACACTTATATCAATTAAAACTAATTGCTTATTAAATTCTACTTAAAAGTACTGAAAACGAAGGAGTTAATTGGTTTACAAAGTCGTACTTCTAATGTTATTAAGATTTTTATTTCATAGAGTAGCTTAATAGTTAAATATAATTTAAATGGTCTTTCAGATATGATATATTATATAATATATTTATATATATTATTAGTGATAAGTATATATACCGTATATATATTATATATATATATATATATATAATATACTATATATATATATATTATAATATATATATATAATATCCTATATATAGTAGTGCATTTTCGATTTAGCTGCATTTTACGAAATAAACATAATTGTATAAAAATATAAATCAAAGAAATTACGCATTAGTTTACCTATTAAGCCCTTTTATGCTTATTCTTTATAAGAAGAATGTTGCAACAACGAGGTGAAAAAATTAATATATTAAAATATTACGAGTAAAATATTCCAAAGTAACTTTCTCTAAATGTTATGAAATAAATTTAAAAGTAGCATTATAGTATATATAGTAATATATATATATTATATATGTATATTATATATATATTATATATATTATATATATATATATATATATATAATATATATAATATAATATTATATATATATATTATGATATATAATATATATATATATATAGTATATATATATATATATGTTATATCAAACTTATTATTCAAAATTTAAGATTTAACTTCCTATTAGTTGCAAAACGACTTTAAAAGTCTATTTACGTTAGTGCTGATGGTGTTAGATAACATGGATTTAATCTTTTATTTATGATATAATATTTAACTTTATAGTAGTTATGAAATTGAGTTAAACAATTTTATTAATGCTGAAGCATTAAGATAACATAGATATAGCTTCAATATTTTAAATATTTAAATATATTTTGACTTCCTTCTAGTTATGAAATGACTTTAAAATTCTAATTAAGTCAGTGACGATACAATAACATAACACTGACGTGAAAAGACTTTCACGCCTGTGTTAATATATAATGATAACCCAAGATGTTAATATAATTTACCAATTTCATTTTAATAGTAACTGGTTAACCCTCAAAAAAGCTTAAACAAATTTTCACCACATTTTACAATGTTAAAAAGGAATCGAAAATTTTATTCAATCTATCACACAATATTTTTAAAAAAGAATTTTAATGTCACATAAATTAAGAAAATATCCTTTAAATACACTTGAAAACAATTTTATGGTAATATGCTTCATTTAAAATCAATTATAGAAGCTTCTCTCATATTTCCCCTTCAAAGGGAAAAAATTACGCAAGAAATATTCCCACATAAATTTTCCACGATGTTCTTCAACATTTCTCTCTTTCTTCTTTCTCTTTACTTCCTTTCTTCATTTCTCATTTTTTATCGTCATATATAATATATATATATATTTATATATTAATATAGTATTATATATATATATATATATGATATATATATATATACTATATATATATATATATATATATAATATATATATATATATATATAATAGTATATGGCCCCGAGAAAGATTGGATTTCGACACAGTCAGATCATATGAAGAAGAACTTTCGCATTGTTATCAGGAGCAGGGAACCCTTTATGTCAATAATAATAATATAGGGCGACAGGGCTAGAGACCCGGCCCTTCACGATTCTGCTTGTAGAACTCCTGGACCAGCATTGGAATCTTATGTTCCTAGCAGCATGATATTTTGGAGAACTCTGGGAGAACGAGTTTCGAGGCCAAAAGGAAGACGATGCTAGTTCCACTGAAAATAGGTGAAACCCTACTGAGTGTAATAACTCAAGGACTACATTGAAAAACCAATTGCGCCGAGAAAGATAGTTGTCTTTCCAAGGTAGGCTCTAGGATCAACGAGTTTTCTGGCCAGAAGGAGTGAAGATGTGGTCAACTGACGGGCGAAAGCCCTACTTGTGGAGATGGTAAGTAATATAGTATATATATATGTATATGTATATATATAGTATATAGGTGGTTATTATATATTAAGTTATATAATTATATATAGTATATATATATATATATATACTAATAGTATATATTATATATATATATATATATAAATATATATTTATATATAATAAATTATTATTATAATAAAAAATATATATATATATATATATATATATATATAATATATATATATATATATATATATATATATATATATATATATATAGTATATGATAAATGATTATTATTACATTTAAAAATTAATATACATATATAAATATATATATATATATATATATATATTATATAATATATTATAATATATATATAATATATATATATAATATATATATATAATATATATATATATATATTTGATATAAATGAGTATATATATATAGTATATATATATATAATATTTATATATATATATATATATATTAATATATATATATATATATAATATATATATATATATAATATATATTATATAGTATATAGTATATATTTAGATATATATATATATTATGATATTGTCTTTTCATCTAGCCTCTCTATGCCCTGAGATTGAGGGTTCATTAGCATACACCGGAACAGGTGAAAGGGTAAGTAGTGAGAACATGACGCAAGTCAAAAAGAAAGGCTCCCTTTACCTTCCCCTATATACCCCGTCGCAGTCATAAAAATCCACCCTAGAATTCCACGAGACTGCGACGGACCATCACTGTGGTATCTATCTCTTCATTGTGGGTTCATCCCCTGGGCAAGGCTCACAACCATAACCCATCACCAAACATCACCATTCATTCCGTTCACCTTTCTTCTCGCCTCTACCAAATTCACATTCCTCTCCTTCAGGCATTCCTTTACTGACTGAACCCACTTTTTCTTCGGTCTGCCAGCCAGTCGATTCCCAGCACACTCACCACTATACATCCGCTTAGCCAACCGACTTTCATCCATCCTTTCCATATGACCAAGCCATCTCAAAGTCCTCTCGTTTATTCTCTCATTTACTCATTTTTTCACACAGCACAAATCCCTAATGCGTTCATTCCTCATTTCATCAAATCTTCTCACACCTTAAGATTGTCTACTTGAAAACATTGTGCCTTAGATCTATACCTCTTATTCCAGACCATAGTTTCTCTACTATACATAAATACAGATAACAACATACTCTCATGCAAAGCCCTAGCGCAATCAAGACTTAGTATCTTTACCTCCAACAAGGATTTAATTGCACCATTCGCCTTCCTACCAATCACAACTTTCCTACTACATTCTGCATCAGCCATTCCATTTTCATCCAACATATTTCCTAAATATTTTAACTCAGATACTTGTTAAAATTGCTCATCATCTAACATGACTTCATACAGCAGACTTTCCTCATTCACTACCATAACCTTAATCTTATCTACATTTACTTTCAAACACCTCCTTCTACACACCCTGCCAAATCCCTCTACCAGTCCTTCAAACTCTCTTAAGATTCGCCACGCAAAACCAAACCATTTGCATGCAATAAAGAGTGTACCCTCCACTCTTTCATTCTCCATCATTATAACACCTTCCACTGCCAACAACACCTTTCATTTTTAATAACCCCATCCATATACAAATTAAATAACCAAGGAGACATAACACATCCTTGCCTCACTCCGCAATTAATATTAAACCAATCACTTTAAACTCTATTTATTTTCACACAAAATTCACTATCGTTATACATACATACTTTTGATTCCATTCAGAAGCCTACAACCAACACTATATATATATATATATATATATATATATATATATATATATTATATATATTATATATATATATATATATATATATATATATATATATTAGTATAATTATATTATATAAGATATAGATATATATAATATATAATATATTATATATATAATATTATTATATATATATATATATATAATATATTATATATATAATATATATATATATATATAATATATATAATATATATAGTATAATATATATATTATATATATATATATAATATATATATATATATATATATATATATATATATATATATATATATATATATATATATATATATATATATATATATATATATCACTAACAGCTAGCACAGAGCTTCCCTATTATTCCTGTCATCCGCCTGTTGCAAGTCCATAAAACCTAAATACAATTTATACTTCTTCTCCCTCTCATTTTCTCAATCATTTGTTTCAAAGTAGAAACTTGATCCACACATTCTCTACCACTTCTAAATGCACCTTGTTCTTTACTAATCAGTCCTACAGTCACTCGACCTAATCTTTTGACCAAAATACCAGCAAATATCTTCCCTAAAACACTCAATAAATAATTTCCACTATAGTTCCAACTCCATTTAATGTTAAACAAGCTTCACTATCCTCTTGAATACTTTTGATTCCATTCAGATGCTTACCACCAACGCCATATATCACTAACACCTTACACAGAGCTCCCCTATTAATCCTTTCATAAGCCTGTTGCAAGTCCATTAAACCTAAATACAATTTATTCTTCTCTCTAATTTTCTTAATCATTTGTTTCAAAGTAAAAATTTGAACCACACATCTTCTACCACTTCTAAATGCACTTTACTCTTCACCAATCAGTCTTTCAGTCACTCGACGTATTCTTTCGGCCAAAATACCAGCATATATCTTCCCTACAGCACTCCATAAACTAATTCCCCTATAATTTCTACCGTTTCCTTTATCCCCCTTATCTTTATATAAGGGTACTATTACTGCTCTCCTCCAATCCTCGGAACTATACCCTTCATGAACGCTTTCTTACACACCTTCACAATCCATTCAATCACCATCTCGCCTCCAATCTTGATCATTTCACCAATAATTCCATCGATGCCTGCAGATTTACCATTCAACTTTCTCACTCTACCCATTACCTCCTTACTAATTATACCTCATCCCCAAAATACCTATTTCTTTTTGCACTTTCAAACACACACACATTCACTATCACCTCTTCATTACTGACAATGTCATGCACATCCATTTAATCAGTTACGAAAGCACCATCCCTATTCATTATTCTATGTACATTCCCCTTATTCTCATTTCCAACTTTAAACGCCTTCCTTCCAGAAAAGCTTCCTATTTCCTTGTAAATCATCATTCATTCCCCTTTCAAACTGTTCATTTGCCTCATTTATCCTCCTACGTATGCAACTTTTAGTCCTCCTTTTTTTGCATCCTTATATAATTCCAAACACCATTCTTTTGGAACCTCATCATTGGTTTTTAGTCTCTTTTTTTACTTTTAACCACTTTCATCACTTCTTCATTCGACCACTCCCTGTTAATCTTCTTACTTCCTACTTTAGCACATCCACATACTTCTTTTTGCACTACTAACAAACGCTTCCTTCATTTGCGTCCTGATTTGTTCAGGTTCATCTTCACATTCAACTGATTTATTTTCAAGCGCTCTTATATACTTTTCATATTACCTTGTTTACTTAATTTCTTACTCTTAATTCTTCCCACTCCCTTCCATATCACCTCCCTCTTCATCCAAGCCCACACTAACTTAATCTTACATAAAACAACATAATGATTCGATAATCCCATCCTAACCCCTTCACTGATTTAACACCCATCACATACTTCAACACCTTCTTCTTCACCTACACAATGTTAATCATACTTTTCACTTCAATATCATCTCTTCCTACACCAACTCTAGTATACTCTAGTATATTGTGTTTGAAGAAAATATTACTTGCACACATACCTCTCTAATCACAGAAATCAATCACCTTCCTATCATTCTCATTTTCACCCGTCACACCAAATCAACCTATTATATCATCCCTTTTTTGATCACCTATCCAACCATTTGGTCACATAACACAATCAATCTGAAGCTCCTACTCACCAAATCCAAAACATAATTCAGATTATCCCAGAAAATCGCACTCAGATGGAGCATATGTTACAACCACACATACCTTGACCTTTTCGAACTTAAATTTAACCATTAGAATTCTAATACTCACATCAACAAAACCCACCATAACTCTGTGCCACAGGTCACTCATCAGAATATATATATATATATATTATAAGATATATTTTTTTTTAAAAATATATATAGTATATATAATATATATATATATATATATATATATATATATATATATATATATATATATATATATATATATATATATATATATATATTATTATTTCTTTCTGGCATTTCTCCGGCACAGGTGCAGAGGGATCACTTTGTCATGCATGGCCGTTTCCGTATATATTAATTTTGTTATAGGTAATGATTAAGTTTGATGCGACCAACAATACTCCAACCGGCTCGTCGGTACACCTCTCGTTGGACAAAGCTGTGCAGTCTTCTTGTCATGCCAATGATTCAGACTTGCAGATAACTACAAATCAATGACTAGTAAGTGCCAGATTCTTTTAAAAAAATATATAGATAAAAAAAAAAATTAA
>JABUQX010048693.1:42500-50000 GCA_015478945.1 Trachelipus rathkii | reverse complement strand
GTGAAGAAATCTTCAAACGCCGTGCTTTATCTCTTCAGGCAGGTTCATCTATGATGGAGAGAATTTCTAAACATAAAAATGAAAACGCAACTGAAGCGTCATTTATTGTAAGTTTACTTTTTTCAAAAACTGGAAAACCGCATACTATTGCCGAAACGTTAATTAAACCTTGCCTGAAGGATGTTGTTATTTGCATTTTACGTCCAGATTTGACCAAGAAGATTGATACTTTGCATCTAACAAATAACACTTTAAGCAAGCGAATTAACACAATTTCAGAGACAGTCGAGAACGAACTTATAAGAAGATTGAAAACTTGTGAAATTTTTAGTTTACAGCTTAATGAAAGTACCGACGTAGCGGGACTTGCTGTTCTTCTTGTGTTTTTGAGGTACCCATTCGCAATGCAAACAGAAGAGGAACTTTAGATGAGCGAAGTGCTTGAGACTTACAGCACTGGTAACAAAATTTTCAAAGCTATTGACAAATTCGTACATGAAAATGGTTTGGAATGGAACAAGTGTGTGGATATTTGCAGTGATTGAGAGGGCGCAATGGTTGGAAAAACGAAGGGAGCGGTGTCTAGGATGAAGCAAGTGGCAGAAAACGCCACCAGTAGCCACTGTGTCATACATCAGCATTCCCTGGCAACAAGAAAGATGCCATGAGATTTAAAAGTCGTACTGGATGATGCTCTGAAGGTAATTAATCATGTTAAGAGCCACCCGCTTCAAACACGCCTTTTAAAACTTACAGCCGAAGATATGGGTATGGATCACTTCCACCTCTTGCTGCACACAGAAGTGCGGTGGCTTTCAAAGGGAAAGAATTTAGCCAGACTGTTTGAACTAAACGATGCATTGGTGGTCACATTTACAGAGCAGTCTTTTATTCAAAAAATTAACTGATGTCGATTGGCTGCTTAAATTGGGATACCTTTCCGACATATTAGAAAAACTAAATGAAACCACCACATCTCTTCAAGGGAATGGAGGAGCACAATTAGACAAAATAAAAGGCTTGCGCAAATTTTTTTTATTTTTTGAAGCGTGTGCCAAGAGCAGAGCAGAGATATCTCCAACTTTCCTCGGTTGCAAGAATTTGTCAAAACAAATGAGATCCATCTTCAACCGAACTTCCTCGAAATTATTACTGCCTATTTGGAAAGTTTGGAAAAAACCATTGTTGAGTATTTTCCTGATATTGATTCTGAGGATATCTACAGCTGGATGACAAACGCGTTTTCGTGCGACCCAAAACGTAAACATACTGGGATGACAAATGAAGCTTTTCAAAATCTGCTGGACATCAGTGAAGACAGCACTTGGAAACTTAAATACCACGAAAGGGGCCAAGAAGAGTTCTGGATGCAAGTGTATGCAGAAAACAATGCTGTTGGCAAGATTGCATTAAAAAGACTTGTGCATTTTAGTTACACTTATCTATGTGAGGCTGCATTCTCAACGTATGCTTACATAAAAAAAAACATACAGGAATAAACTTTCAGCGTCAAGTGATTTAAGGGTAAAATTGACAAAACTTCCCATAAACTTAAAAAAAATAATGAAAAATTCAATAAAACAGTTTCATTCTCCACATTAAAGATAAATGAACATTAAATTTGAATTGTGTTTTCTTGTTTTCCGAAGACCTAAAACTAAGTAGTCAAACCAATTTAAGAGTAGGTGTGCAGCGAATTTTTTTTAGCACAACAAGGGTGCCGCCGGGAAAAAAGTTTGGGAACCCCTGCTGTAGACGATGATCCATGTCTTTCATAATGGGCGGTGGATGTTGAAAATGAATTGGGGATTCAAGTGGGCGCTCCCCCCAAAAAGGTTAGGAAACACTGCTCTAAACCTTTTAATAACCTCTAATCCTTCTCCTTATTCTGCTAAGCTCATTCCTCCTCTTGGTTCCTCCGATCACCTTCTTATCTATGTATCCTGTTCTATCTCTTGATGACAAGGAAAAGTTGTTGACACCTCGGTGCTGCAAACCGGTCGAGCACGCGGTCAAACTTGCGTTCGTGCTTCTTTGAGTTTCCATTGAATTAAAGCTGCCTTTGTGGAAGTGGTCTCTCTGAATGAAGCTATTGTCCATTTTTGGCCAGGACGAGTCGCATTTTAGGGATTTAGATCATATTCTTTTATTAACTATTTTGTTCCCGATGCATGTTTGCTTCCCCACCCCAATCACAATAGGGGAGACTAAAATTATTATTATTATTATTATTATATATATACATATATATATACCATATACTATATATATAACATAACATATATATATATATATATACTCTGCTCTCTTTGCTATATATATACATAGCAGATATATATATATATATATATATATATATATATATATATATATGTAGATATATATGTATATATATTTTTATTAATATATATATATATATATATATATATATATATATATATATATATATATATATATATATATATATATATATATATATATAATATATACTGCTGCTATATTATATATATATATATATATATATATATATATAATAATATACAACATATATATATTCTTATATTTCATATATATATATATACCATATATATATATATATATATATATATATGCATTTATATACATGTTTGTATATATATATATACCATATATATATATATATATATATATATGGTAATAGTTGAGTTTAACGGAATCTATAAAAAAAATCGATATTTTTTAAAAGTAATCGATATTTTGAAATGGTTACGAAATAACACTGCCACATCTCGCTATTTAAAGTTGCCATATTTACGATATATTTATACGCACGTTATTCGGTGTTTTTATATATTATTTCTTTCTACGTTCGAAAAATCAGTAAAGTTATGCTAACTTTTGTTAATTAAGCAGATACAGATTTTCTGTGTATAATTAACAAAACTTTTCATAACCTAAACTTAAATGGGTCCTAAACGGAATATAAACATAAAAAATAATTCAGTAGATTGAATTTATTTATATGTGAGAGATTTGGCAGCAGTTTTTTAATGGTCCTACATGGGTTAGAAAAGTATGAAAAAAAAGTGATTATCGGAAAAAATATCGATATTTCGTAAGATTTCGCTGGTCTCAACTATTACCATATATATATATATATATATATATATATCTAACTTTTTGTTTCAATAACAAATATATAACATATATATAAATATATATATATGCTATATATATATATATATATATATATATATATATATATATATATATATATATATATAGGTATTATTGTGTGTGTGTGTAGGTGTGTGTGTGTGTGTGTGTGTGTGTGTGTGTGTGTGTGTGTATAAAATGAATCAAAGTATTTTTACCATGTTTGTCTTTTGTATTCAGCTCAAGTTTCTTTGATCTTAATTAAACACCATTTTCTATCTCCACAAACACAGAGATTTCACCCGATTTTGTTGCATACTGATTGTTAGGACAAGTCGTTTATATTTGTAGTGTTTAGAGAGATTGTTTTTTTTCTTTCTTTTCAATCAGTACAGTTATTATTATTATTATTATTATTATTATTATTATTATTATTATTATTATTATTATTATTATTATTATTATTATTATTATTATTATTATTATTATTATTGTTTATATTATTATTATTATTATTATATTATTATTATTATTATTATTTGTTGGACATTTATGTCATGTGCCTTTTGTTAAGAATCCATTGTGCATAAATGTCTTTGGAAATTCTTATTTTGATTTTATAAACTTTTTATTATTTAATTGTATGTTAGACAGATGTTTGAAAAGGGTTTTGATGTGTCGTAATGAGTTTGGTTTTAAGACGTTGGTTTTATTGGATCAACTTGACAATGGCTTAAAAGTGTGCTTTAAAAGTGTAATGTTAAAAGCACAAAATAATAATCATAAAAAAAAAAGATCATGTTTTTTTTTGCAACTTTAACTACCACATGATCACGTGGTCATATATTTTTTTAAAGTTACTTTTGTGATACAAATTAAATAGTCTAAGTCTAAGATCTATTAATTATACATTTGTGTTGTTATTATTATTATTATCATTATTTTTTTTAAATACTTAAATACTTAGTGTGAAAATATATCAAATATCTTAATGATCTGACTCAAGCTTGCTGAAAGACAGAAAAAATCTGATAATTTTGTTATGTTGAAGAAAAGGTTTTTACGTAGTAACCAAAGCTATTATAAAAATAATGGTCGTAATAATATTGTTGGCCTTATCTGCACTAACACTTGTAAAAAAAACTTCTATCTAAACTGCTGTCATATATATATATATATATATATATATATATATATATAACTCTTACCTGTATAACTTGTAATATATGTATATGTATATATATATATATATATATATATATATAATATATATATATATATATATATATATTAACTATATATATATTAATATATATATATATATATATGTATATACCATTATAATAACTAACATATATATATATATTAACTCTATAACTTATATATATATATGTAATATGACTTATATATATATATATTAATAATAACATATATATATATATATATATATATATATATATAATAATATATGTTTATTGCTATATATATACATATATATATATATGCTACTCTGCTGCTGCTATATAACAATATTTATATTTATATTTATATTTATATATATATATATATATATATATATATATATATATATATATATATATATGCTGCTATATATATATATATATATATATATATATATATATATATATATATATATATATATATATATATATATATATATATATATATATATAACATTTTTATTCATGAACTCAAGTTTCCAATTTAGCAACAGCAACATTCTTGCAAAATTCCTTTTGATATTAAAATAATTTTTGGTGCGAATTTAGCTTGTTCCAAACATGGAATTTTTATGTGTGCATTTATGGTCCTGGGTGGAAAGCGGCTTTCAAAAAGAACCTTCTTGAACAATCTATCTCTACTACGCATATGCCACAGGTACAGAATTTTTTTATCTTTTTACAGTTCACCACCACTCACGTGGGCCCCTTTCAAGGAGGGTGCAGAAAATAAAATATAGGAAAACCCACCCAATCCCAAGCCTAACGCAAATCTCTCAGGTGAGCGCAGACTTGGGCTTTAAAGAGAAGAAGATTAAATACAATTGAAAAAAACAGAAGAAGGCAAGGAGTTCCACAGAACAGAAGTAGTTGGAAAGAAATAGTACCCCAACGAACAAGTCTGGGGTTTTCAATACTCACGCAAAATTCATGCGAGAGCAAGGCACCTCTTGTGCTACGCAAGTGTGGTGGAATACGAAAGATCAACTCCCTCGAGCATCTGCCGCTGTAGTACCTATAGAAAAGAGATAGTGCCCCAACGTCACGTCGCAGAAATAGAGGGTCAAGGGAGTTTGAAAGAAGGGGACAATTTATTAGTCTCATTGCTTTGGACTCAACTCTTTCCAATAGAAGAGTGGATCCTGAGCCCCCCCCAAATGTGAGAATAGTACTCCATAAAAGGGCGAATAAGGCCCTTATATAACTAGAATAGCTCTTCATAGGAAAAAAATTTCCCGCAACCTGAACAGAATTTCCAGCTTCTTTGAGGCCACCCTAGCAACAATTGCAATATAAGGCTTCCAGGACAATTTGCTGTTTATGTTCAAACAAAAAATGTTTATGTTATTCACGGAAAAGACGTTAGAGACGTCGAAGGAAATGATAAAGTTGGAACGTGTTTTAGAGAGGGAGATGTAAAGAAGTTGAGTTTTTAAGGAGTTTAATTTTACAAGGTTGTAGTGACTCCACCGGGAAATCCCATCCAGATCGGCAAGAATAGAATCGGAAGTCTGAAGACGAGAGGTAACTTTAGATGGAAAAGAGGGAGCAAATTTGAAATGAATAGAATAATGTAGAGTTGAGTCATCGGCATAAGAGTGAACAGAATTAGAAGTACAGCTGAAGAGATCATTGATGAAAGGTAGGATTAAAGTTGGAGATATAACAGAACCTTGAGGAAAATCACAATTAACAGGAATGGAGGAAGAGGACATAGAACAGAACCTTGAGGAACACCGCAATTAACAGGAAGGGAGGAAGAGGAAACTCCATCAAAGAGTGCTGATTTGATGCGATCGGAGAGAAAATTTGACAATAGTAAGCAAAGAGAAGGAGGAAACCCAAAGGAAGGGAGCTTAGAGTGTAGTGACGTGTGCCATAACCAGACAAAAGCGTTGGATATGTCAAGGGACACCCCGCAAGAGTCCTTCCCATAGTCCCTAAGAACAGAAGACCATAAATCAGTTAAATAGGAAAGTATGTCACCAGTTGACCTCGAGCGTCGAAAGCCATACTGATGATCTGAAAGAAGGGAATGAAACTCCAGATGATCCAAGAATTGAAAGTTAAGAAAAGTTTCAAAGATTTTAGATAGAGTACAAGTGAGAGATATAGGGCTATATTTTAAAGGATCAGAGCGGCTACCTTTTTTCGGGATTGGTTGGACATATGCACGCTTTCAGCACTGAGGAGAAGTATTAGTGCTAAAGCATAGAGAGTAGAGTCGAACGAGGACAGGAGCCAGCTCAGAAGTACACTCCCTCAAAACACGGGGAGGAATGCCATCCGGGCCACCACTAGCTTTCCAGATGTTCATAGATCTCAGGCTCTCATGTACCCGATCATGTGTAATCACAGGTATAGACATGGGAAACCTTAGAGCAGAAGGAGAAGGAGGATTGATTGCAGAATCGTCCAGGGTAGAATTAGATGAAAAAAAGAAGGCCGAAGTGATTGGCCTTTTCAGAAAGAGAGTTAGTTACAGAATCGTCAGAGCGAATAAGGGGAGGAAAGACAGATTTACAAAAGTTGTTAGAGGTGTTTTTGGCAAGAGGCCAGAAAGTTTTATCAGTAGGAGAACCAAGCAGGTTGGCACACTTTCTTTTAGCGAAAGTGAGCTTAGTCTGTCGAATAGTATTCCTGCAACGATTCCGAGCAGAATAAAAAGTAGTAAAAGTGATAGGAGAACGAGATCTTTTCAACGCCCGATACGCAATGTCTCTCTCCTGAATGACGTGAAACAAGCTCCTTCGAACCATAGATTTTTGGGAGAAAAAGATTTAATTGAAGATAGAATGAACCTTCTCATCTCATCGGTGATTACGGCCCCTAAATTCTCAGTGGTGACCGAATCATCGTCCAAGTCAAACCAAGATTCATTCCAAGAGTAGTTAGCAAAAAAAATCGATGCAATGCTTCCCAACTAGCCCGATTAAAATGCCAGAAATTATTTTTAGGGCATGGTGGAACTGCAAGAGAAAAAGTGTTATAATTAATTATCCAAAAGAAGGGCGGAATCGGAGCCCCTCAAATGCGAGAACAGTAATACATACACGGGCGGATAAAACCCTTATATATTTGGGTAACTTCTGATGAAAAAATTTCCCGCAACCTGATTAGAATC
>JABUQX010048693.1:37500-40000 GCA_015478945.1 Trachelipus rathkii | reverse complement strand
TATATATATATTATATATATATATATATATATATAATATATATATATATATAATATAATATATATTTTTTTTTTTTTTTTTACGTTAATTTACCACCGCTCACGGCAAAGCCCATTCAAGGAGGGGTGTTACACTTCAACAAAATTTCAACTAACGCAAATACGCAGATGAGCACAGACGCGGGCTTTAAAAAGTGATAGGGAGATTAAATGAAGTAGGAAAAACACAGGAAAGATGAAGAGAATTTTCCAACAGATACAGATGTGGCAGGAAAGAAGGAAGCACCGCATCGAACTAGTCTGGAGTTACTAACATCAACACAAAAACTCATGGTGCCGGACACAGCACCCATGTTGCTGCGGAGGGCGTCTTATAAAAGGGATGGCGGCACGCGAGTGGGAAAGCTCCCTGAGCACCTGCCGCTACGGTACCCATATAGAAAAAAGAGATAAAGCACCAACATCGCGCCGCAAAGATAGAGGGTCAAGTGAACTAGAAAGTACAGACAGTTTATAAGTCTTTAGCCTTTACTCGACCCCTATCCAAAAGCCGGGTGAAACCTGAGCCCCCCCAGATATGAGAGCAAGTACTCCATTACAAGGGCGATGAGACCCTGCTATAACTGAAGTACTGCTGAAGAGGAAAAAAAATCCCGCAGTCTAAACAGAACTCCAGTTTCTTTGAGGCGCCCTAGCAACCGTTGTGATGTGATGGTTTTCCAAGACATTTTTATGTTTTATGTTAAGGCCAAGGATTGTTTATATTGTCAACAGGAGAACGAGAGAACCGCGTCGAAAGAGATTGGAAAGTTAGAAGGTGTCGTTAGAGGAGATTTGATAGAAGTTGGTTTTAAAGAATTAAATATCACAAGGTTGAGACGACACCCCACCCGGAAATCTATCCAGATCAGCGAGAATGGTATCGGAAAAGATTAAGACTGATAGGCAATTCTAGAAGTAAAAGAAAGGAGGGCAGAATTGATAAATGAGTTGAGAATGAAGGTCGAGTCTCGGCCATAATGGTGGATAGAGTTAGATAGTGCAGGACGAGGAAGATCATTAATGAAAGCAGGAATAAAGAGGAAAAGGACAGAACCCTGAGGAAACACCACTATTAGACAGAAAAGAAGAGAAGTCGCACCCATCAAACAACAGCCGATATGGAGCGATTTGAAAGAAAAGCTAGAGCCATAAGTAAGCAAAGAGAAGAGGGAAACCCAAAGGAGGGGAGCTTGGAGAGCAGGTGACGACGTGCCATACCGGTCAAATGCTTTGGGATATGTCAAGCGCCCCACGCAAGTCTCCCCGTAGTTCCTAAGAGCGGAAAACCATAAATCGGTTAAATAGGAAAGTATATCGCCAGTAGACCTTGAACGCCGAAAGCCGTACTGGCGATCGGAAAGAAGAGAATGAGATTCCAGATGGCCTAAGAAGTGAGAGTTTGAGAAGGGTTTCAAAGATCTTAGATAGAATACAGGTATAGAGCTATAGGGCGATAGTTAGAAGGATCAGAGCGGCTTCCTTTTTTCGGAATAGGTTTGGACATGTGCGTGCTTCCAACACTGAGGGAAAGTGCTAGTATTGAGACAGAGAATATAATTGAACGAGGGGCGGGGTCAGCACGTAAGCACATTCCTAAAAATCGGGGAGGAATGCCATCCGGGTCCACCCGCCTCCTAACGTTCATAGATTTCAGGAGCCCATGCACCCGATCAAAATGTCATCTCAGGGCAAAGGCATAGGGCACCTGAGAGGAGAAGGAGGAGGAAGAGGAATGCCAGAATCGTCCAGGGTTGATTTAGATTGAAAATAGAGGCGAAGAGATTGGCATCTTGTCAGTTGAGAGTTAGGCGGCAACCAGAAACCATCAGATCGATAAGAGGAGGAAAGCTAGATTTACAGAAGTTGTTTGGAGATGTTTTTGGCAAAGGCCAGAAAGATTTAATCAGTTAGGAGAACCAAGGAGGCTAGCGCACTTTCGTTTGATGAAAGCCCGCTTTGCTCGTCGAAGAGTATCCCTGCAACGATTTCCAGCTGAGTGAAAATTAGCGAGAGTGATAGGAGAACGAGAATTTTCCACCCCCAATTTTCACTGTCTCTAGCCTGAATGGCGAGAAAACAAGCCCAATCGAACAATGGATTTTAAGGAGAGAAAGATTTTAGTCGAGAAGAATGAACCTGCTCATCCATCAACGATTACAGCTCCCACCTTGTCGGGTCAGAAGCCGAAAGCGTCACACTGACAAAGTAGTCTCTCCAATTATAATTAGTGTAGGAACAATCCAAATCTCAAAATCAGAACGATTAAAGTAATGGAAAGTGTGAGAGGCAGGATGTAGCTGTGGATAGAAATCGTTAAAGATGAGAGGTATAAGGTTGTGTTCAGATTTACCAATTAGGAGCAGGGGGTTTTATAGAGAGAAGGACTAGTGGTGAACATAGGTCAAGTGTGTTCAAGAATTTGTTAGGACGATCCGGAATGTGTGTGGGTTCTTTAATTA
>JABUQX010048693.1:0-25000 GCA_015478945.1 Trachelipus rathkii | reverse complement strand
ACTTTTTAGATTTTAACTGTTATTTTTTAACTTTTTTAGTTTTTAAATTTTTTGTTTTTAACTTTTTAAGTATTTAACTTTTTAAATTTTTAACTTTATAAGTTGTTCCCTTTAAAGTTTTTAACTTTTTTAGTTTTTAAATATTTCAGTTTTTAACTTTTTTAGTTTTTAACTTTTTTACTTTTTAACTTTTTTAGTTTTTAACTATTTTATTTTGAAACTTTTTAGTTTTTAACTTTTTAAGTTTTTAACTTTTTAGTTTTTAACTTTTTTAGTTTTCAACTTTTTTAGTTTTTAACTTTTTCAGTTTTTAACTTTTTTAGTTTTAACTTTTTTAGTTTTTAACTTTTTTAGTTTTTAACTTTTTAGTTTTTAACTTTTTTAGTTTTTAATTTTTTTAGTTTTTAACTTCTTAAGTTTCTAACTTTTTAAGTTTTTAACTTTTTGAGTTTTTAACTTTTCAAGTTTTTACCTTTTTAAATTTAACTTTTTAAGTTTAAGATTTTAGGTTTGTTTTTAAGTTTAACTTCTTAATTTTAACTTTTTAAATTTAACTTTTAAGGTTAAACTTTTTAAGTTTTTAACTTTTTTAGATTTTAACTTTGTTATTTTTTAACTTTTTTAGCTTTTAACTTTTTAGTTTTTAACTTTTTAAGTATTTAACTTTTTAGGTTTTTAATTTTATAAGTTTTTAACTTATTAGGTTTTTAACTTTTTTAGTTTTTAACTTTTTCATTTTTTAACTTTTTAGTTTTTAACTTTTTTAGTTTTTAATTTTTTTAGTTTTTAACTTTTTTAGTTTTTAACTTTTCAGTTTTTTAACTTTTTAGTTTTTAACTTTTTTAGTTTTTAACTTTTTAGTTTTTAACTTTTTTAGTTTTTAACTTTTTAGTTTTTAACTTGTGTAGTTTTAACTTTTTTAGTTTCTAACTTTTTTAGTTTTTGATTTTTTAAGTTTTTAAATTCTTAAATTTTTAACTTTTTAAGTTTTTAACTTTTTAAGTTTTTAAGTTTTTAACTTTTTGAGTTTTTAAATTTTTTAGTTTTTAACTTTTTAAGTTTTTATCTTTTTAGGTTTTCAGCTTTTTAAGTTTATAACTTTTTAATTTTTTAACTTTTTTAGTTTTAAACTTTTCAGTTTTTATCTTTTTTAGTTTTTAACTTTTTTAGTTTTTAACTTTTTTAGTTTTTAACTTTTTTAGTTTTTAACTTTTGTAGTTTTACCTTTTTTAGTTTTTAACTTTTTTAGTTTTTAATTTTTTAAGTTTTTAACTTTTTTAAATTTTTTTATAAGTTTTTAACTTTTTAAGTTTTTAACTTTTTAAGTTCTAAGTTTTTAAGTTTTTAACTTTTTAAGAATAAGTTTTTCACTTTTTAAGATTATCTTTTTAGGTTTAAGATTTTAGGTTTAAGTTTTTAAGTTTAACTTCCTAATTTTAACTTTAACTTTCTAAGAGAAACTTTTTAAGTTTTTAACTTTTTTAGATTTTAACTTTGTTATTTTTTACTTTTTTAGTTTTTAACTATTTAGTTTTTAACTTTTTAAGTATTTAACTTTTTAAGTTTTTAACCTTATAAGTTTTTAAGTTTTTAAGTTTTTAACTTTTTTAGTTTTTACCTTTTTCAGTTTTCAACTTTTTTAGTTTTTAACTTTTTTAGTTTTTAACTTTTTAGTTTTTAACTTTTGTAGTTTTAACTTTTTTAGTTTTTACCTTTTTTAGTTTTTAATTTTTTAATTTTTTAACTTTATAAAATTTTTTACTTTTTAAGTTTGTAACTTTTTAAGTTTTTAATTTTTTAAGTTTTAAGTTTTTAAATTTTTAACTTTTTGAGTTTTAAATTTTTTTTTAGTTTTTAACTTTGTAAGTTTTTAACTTTTTAGCTTTTTAAGTTTATAACTTTTTAATTTTTTAACTTTTTTAGTTTTAAACTTTTCAGTTTTTAACTTTTTTAGTTTTTAACTTTTTTAATTTTTATCTGTTTTAGTTTTAAGTTTTTTAGTTTTTAAACTTTTTAGTTTTTAACTTTTTTAGTTTTTACTTTTTTAGTTTTTAATTTCTTAAGTTTTTAACTTTTTTCGTTTTTTCGTTTTTAAGTTTTTAAGTTTTTGAGTTTTTTACTTTTTTAGTTTTTAACTTTTTAAGGTTTACCTTTTTAAATTTTTAGCTTTTTAAGTTTATAACTTTATTATTTTTTACCTTTTTTAGGTTTAAAGTTTGCAACGTTTTTAGTTTTTAGCATTTTTAATTTTTAACTTTTTTAGTTTTTAACTTTTTAGTTTTTAACTTTTTTGTTCTTAATTTTTTTGTTTTTAACTTTTTTAGTTTTTAGCTTTTTAAGTTTTTTTTAGTTTTGTTCTTAACTTTTTTGTTTTTCCCCTTTTTTAATTTTTAGCTTTTTAAGTTTTAAACTTTTAAAGTTTTTCACTTTTTAAGTTTATAACTTTTTAATTTTTAACTTTTTCAGTTTTTACCTTTTTTAGTTTTTAAGTTTTTTCGTTTTTAACCTTTTTATTTTTTTAACTTTTTTAATTTTTAACTTTTTTAGTTTTTAACTTTTTAGCTTTCAACTTTTTTAGTTTTCAACTTTTTAAAGTTTTTAACTTTTTAGTTTTTAACTTTTTCAGTTTTTCATTTTTTAGTTTTTACTTTTTAAGTTTTTTACTTTTTAAGTTTTTTACCTTTAAATTTTTTAACTTTTTAAGTTCTTAACTTTTTAAGTTTTTAACTTTTTTAGTTTTTAACTTTTTAATTTTTAACTTCTTAGTTTTTAACTTTTTAGGTTTTTAACTTTTTTAGTTTTTAACTTTTTTAGTTTTTAACTTTTTGAGTTTTTAACTTTTGAGTTTTTAACTTTTTAGGTTTTTAACTTTTTAAGTTTTTAACTTTTAAGTTTTTAACTTTTTTATTTTTTAACAGTTTTAGTTTTTAACTTTTTAGTTTTTCTCTTTTTTTAGTTTTTAACTTTTAAAGTTTTTAACTTTTTTAGTTTTTAATTTTTTCAGTTTTTACCTTTTTTAATTTCTAACTTTTAAAGTTTTTAACTTTTCATGTTTTTCTCTTTTTCAGTTTTTAACTTTTAAATTTTTAACTTTTTTAGTTTTTAACTTTTTTAGCTTTTAACTTTTTTAGTTTTTAACTTTTTTTAGTTTTAACTTTTTTATTTTTTACTTTTTTATTTTTTAACTAAAAAAGTCAAAAACTAAAAAGTTAAAAAAAAGTTAAATAATGAAAAAGTTTAAAACTAAAAAAGTTAAAAACTGAAAAAGTTAAAAACTAAAAAAGTTAAAAACTTAAAAAGTTAAAAACTAAAAAAGGTAAAAACTCAAAAAGTTAAAAACTTTAAAAGTTAAAAACCTAAAAAGTTAAAAACTTAAAAAGTTAAAAATTTTAAAAAGTTGAAAAATAAAAAGTTATAAACTTAAAAGTTAAAAACTTCAAAAGTTATAAACTAAAAAAGTTAAAAACTAAAAAAGTTAAAAACTTTAAAAGATAAAACTTAAAAAAATTAAAAACTTAAAAAGTAAAAAACTTTAAAAAGTTGAAAAAAAAGTTAAAAACCTAAAAAGTTAAAAACTTAAAAAGTTAAAAACTTAAAAATATAAAAAGTTAAAAACTAAAAATGTTAAAAACTCAAAAAGTTAAAAACTAAAAAAGTTAAAACCTAAAAAGTTATAAACCTTGAAAGTTAAAAATTTAAAAACAAAAACTTAAAAAATTATAAACTTAAAAAGTTAAAAACTTAAAAAATTAAAAAGTAAAAAAGTTAAAAACTACAAAAGTTAAAAACCTAAAAAGTAAAAAACTAAAAAACTAAAAAATGAAAAAGTTAAAAACTAAAAAGTTAAAAACTTAAAAAGTTAAAAACCTAAAACGTTAAAAACTTAAAAAGTTAAAAACTTAAAATGTTGAAAACTAAAAAAAGTAAAAAACTTAAAAACTTAAAAACTTAAAAAGGTAAAACTAAAAAAGTTAAAAACTTAAAAAGTTAAAAACTTAAAATGTTAAAAACTTAAAAAGTTAAAAACTAAAAAATTTAAAACTAAAAAAAATGTTAAAACTAAAAAAGTTAAAAAACTAAAAAAGTTAAAAACTTAAAAAAAGTTAAAAACATTAAAAACATTAAAAAGTTGAAAACTAAAAAAGTTAAAAACTTAATAAGTTAAAAACTAAAAAAGTTAAAAACTTAAAAAGTTAAAACCTTAAAAAGTTAAAAACTTAAAAGGTTAAAAACTTAAAAAAGGTAAAAACTTAAAAAGTTAAAAACCTAAAAAGTATAAACTTAAAGTTAAAAACTGAAATGTTATAAACTAAAGTTAAAAACTTAAAATGTAAAAAACTAAAAAAGTTAAAAACTAAAAAAGCTAAAAACTAAAAAGTAAAAAATTTAAAAGTTAAAATTAAATGTTAAAAACTTAAAAAGTTAAAAACTTAAAAAGTTAAAAACTAAAAATGTTAAAAACTCAAAAGTTAAAAACTTAAAAAGTTAAAAACTGAAAAAGTTAAAAACTAAAAAAGTTAAAAACTGAAAAAGTTAAAAACTAAAAAAGTTACAAACTTTAAAAAGTTTAAAATCTAAAAAGTTAAAAACTAAAAAAGTTAAAAACTTAAAAAGATAAAAACTTAAAAAGTTAAAAACTTAAAAAGTTAAAAACTTAAAAGTTAAAAACTAAAAAGTAAAAAATAGAAAGCTAAAACCTAAAAAAGTTAAAAACTTAAAAAGTTAAAAACAAACTACTAAAAAACCTAAAAAGTTAATAAAAATAAGTTAAAAACTAAAAAAGTTAAAAACTAAAAAAGTTAAAATCTTAAAGAGTTTAAAACTTAAAAAGTTACAAACTTTAAAAAGTTTAAAACCTAAAAAGTTAAAAACTTAAAAAGATAAAAACTTAAAAAGTTAAAAACTTAAAAAGTTAAAAACTTAAAAGTTAAAAACTAAAAAAGTTAAAAAATAGAAAGCTAAAACCTAAAAAAGTTAAAAACTAAAAAGTTAAAAACTTAAAAAGTTCAAAACTTAAAAGGTAAAAACTTAAAAAGTTAAAAACTTAAAAAGTTTAAAACATAATAAGTTAAAAACTAAAAAAGTTAAAAACTTAAAAAGTTAAAAACAAAAATCTAAAACTTAAAAAGTTAAAAACTTAATAAGTTAAAAACTAAAAAAGTTAAAAACTAAAAAAGTTAAAATCTTTCACAGTTTAAAACCCTAAAAAGTTAAATACTAAATAGTTAAAAACTAAAAAATGTAAAAACTAATAAAGTTAAAAACTAAAAAAGTTAAAAACTGAAAAAGGTAAAAACTAAAAGAGCTAAAAACTTAAAAAGTTAATAACTTAAAAAGTTAAAAACTAAATACGTTAAAAACTAAAAAAGTTAAAACTGAAAATGTTAAAAGCTAAAAAAGTTAAAAACTTCAAAAGATAAAAACTTAAAATGTTAAACTTAAAGTTAAAAGGTTAAAAAGTTTTAAACTAAAAAGATAAAAACTTAAAAAGGTTAAAAAACTAAAGTTAAAAACTTAAAAAGTTAAAACTTAAAAAGGTAACAACTTAAAAAGTTAAAACATAAAAAGGTTAAAAACTTAAAAAGTTAAAAGCTAAAAAAGTTAAAAACTGTTTAAAACTAAAAAAATTAAAAAACTTTAAAAAGTTAAAAACTTAAAAGTTAAAAACTTAAAAAGATAAAAATTTAAAAAGTTTAAACTAAAAGTAATAAAACTAAAAAGTTTTAAATTAAAAACAAATTTAACTAAAAATTATAAACTAAAAATAATAAACTTAAGAAAATTAAAAAACTAAAAAAAGTAAATCTTAAAAAATGTCAAAACTTAAATAAAGTTCGAAAACTTAAAATGTTAAAAACTTAAAATGTTAAAAACTAAAAAAAAGTTAAAAACTTAAAAACTTAAAAACTTCAAAAGTTAAAAACTAAAAAAGTTAAAAACTTAAAAAGTTAAAAACTTAAAAAGTTAAAAACTGACAAAGTTAAAACTAAAAAGTTAAAAACTGAAAAAGTTTAAAAACTTAAAAAATTAAAAACTAAAAAGTTAAAAGCTAAAAAAAATAAAACTTAAAAAGTTAAAAACTTAAAAGTTAAAAACTAAAAATTTTAAAAACTTAAAAAATAAAAGCTAAAAAAGTTAAAAACTAAGTAAATGAAAAACTAAAAAATTAAAACTTTCCAGGGGAAACAAGATAAAGTCTTTACATAAAAAGTGGTAACCTTTTCAGTTTAAAAACTTAAAAAAGTTAAAAATTGAAAAGTGAAAAGAACTAAAAAAGTTAGAAAAAAAAAAAATTTAAATTAAAACCACGTTACCACGCAAAACTGTTGGAGTTTAAAAACTTAAAGAGTAAAACGATGCAAAACATAAAAAGTTAAACTTTAAAAAGTTAAAAACTAAAAAAGTTAAACACTAAAAATTAAAAAACTAAAAAGTAAAAAAACTAAAAGTTAAAAAACTAATAAGGTTAAAAACCAAAAAAATTGAAAACTTTAAAAATTCAAACTGAAAAGTTTAAATTAAAATAACTTAAAAGTTAACTTAAAAATTAAAAATTAAGAAATGAAGGAAGTTTAAAATTTAAAAGTTTAAACTTAAAAAACTTAAAAAACTTAAAAAGTTTAAACATAAAATTAAGAAACTAAGAAAGTTAAAAAGTAAAAAGTTTAAAAACTAAAAAGGTAAAACTAAAAAAGTTTAAAAATTAAAAAATTAAAAACTTAAAAAATTAAAAATTTTAAAAAAAGTTAAAATATCAAAAAATTCAAATCTAAGCAAGCTGCTTTCTTTAAAAAGTTGAAACTTAAAAAATATCGACCTTAAAAAGTTTTAATAACCTAATCTTAAAAAGTGTAAACTTAAAAAGGTAACCTGAAAGTTTTAATAACCTATTCTTAAAAATTAAAAAACTCAAAACAAGTAAAAAACTTAAAAAGTTAAAAACTAAAAAATTAAAAGTTAATAAGTTTAAAAAACTTTAAAGTTAAAAACTTAAAAAGTTAAAACCTAAAAAGTTAAAAACTTAAAAAGTAAAACTTTAAAAAGTAAAAAACTTAAAAATTAAAAACTTTAAAAGTATAAACTTAAAAAGTTAAAAACTTAAAAAGTTAAAAACTGAAATGTTATAAACTAAAGTTTAAAAACTTAAAATGTAAAAAACTAAAAAAGTTAAAAACTAAAAAAGCTAAAAACTAAAAAGTTAAAAACTTAAAAAGTTAAAAATTTAAAAAGTTAAAAACTTAAAAAGTTAAATACCTAAAAAGTTAAAAACTAAAAAAGATAAAAACAAAATGTTAAATAACTGAAAAGTTGTAAAATTTTAAAAATGTTAAATTTAAAAATTAAAACTTTTAAAAAATTAAAAAATCAAAATTAAAAACTTAAAAAGTTAAAAACTTAAAAAGTTAAAAACTAAAAAGTTAAAAACTAAAAAAGTTAAAAACCTATTAAGGTAAAAACTAAACAAGTTAAAAACTAAAAAAGTTAAAAACTTAAAAAGTTAAAAACATAAAAAGTTAAAAACTTAAAAAGTTAAAAACTTAAAAGTTTAAAACCTAATAAGTTAAAAACTAAAAAAGTTAAAAACTAAAAAAGTTAAAAACTTAATTAGTTAAAAACTAAAAAAGTTAAAAACTTAAAAATTTAAAAACAAAAAGGTAAAAACTTAATAAGTTAAAAACTAAAAGTGTTAAAAACTTAAAAAGTTAAAAACTAAAAAAGTTAAAAACTAAAAAAGTTAAAAACTTAAACAGTTTAAAACTTAAAAAGTTAAAAACTTAAAAAGTTAAAAACTAAAAACGTTAAAAACTAAAAAAGGTAAAACTAAAAATGTTAAAAGCTAAAAAGTTAAAAACTTAAAAAGGTAAAAACTTTTGTTTAACTTTTTAAGTTTTTAACATTTTTAGAACTAAGAAACTTAAGAAAAGAAATAAGTTAAAACTAAAAAAGTTTAAAAAACTAAAAAAGTTAAAAATAAAAAGTTAAAAACTAAAAAAGTTAAAAATTTAAAAAGTTAAAAACTTAAAAAGTTAAAAACTTAAAAATTAAAAACTTAGAAAGTTAAAAACTAAAAAAGTTAAAAACTGAAAAAGTTAAAAACTAAAAAAGTTAAAAACTTAAAAAGTTAAAAATTTAAAAAGCTAAAAACTAAAAAAGTTAAAAACTAAAAAGTTAAAAACTAAAAAAGTTAAAAACTAAATAAGTTAAAAACTTAAAAAGGTAAACTTAAAAAGTTAAACTTAAAAACTTAATCTTAAAAAGTTAAACTTAAAAAGTTAAACTTAAGAAGTTAAGAAGTTTAAAATTTAAAAAGTTAAAAACTTAAAAAGGTAAAAACTTAAAAAGTTAAACACTAAAAAGTTAAGAACTAAGAAAGTTAAAAAGTAAAAAAGTTAAAAACTAAAAAGGTTAAAAACTAAAAAAGTTAAAAATTAAAAAATTAAAAACTAAAAAAGTTAAAAATTTAAAAAGTTAAAAACTAAAAAAGTTAAAAACTAAGAAAGTTAAAAACTAAAAAGTTGAAAACTTAAAAAGGTAACCTTAAAAAGTTTTAATAACTTTATCTTAAAAAGTTAAACTTAAAAAGTTAAACTTAAGTTAAAAAGTTAAAAACTCAAAGAGTTAAAAACTTAAAAAGTTAAAAACTTAAAAAGTTAAAAACTAAAAAGTTAAAAACTAAAAAAGTTAAAAGATATAAAAGTTAAAAACTATAAAAGTTAAAAACTAAAAAGTTAAAAACTAAAAAAGTTAACAACTAAAAAGTTAAAAACTAAAAAATTTAAGAACTAAAAAAGTTTAAAACTAAAAAAGTTAAAAACTAAAAAGTTAAAAACTTAAAAAGGTAAAAACTAAAACAGATAAAAACTTAAAAAGTTAAAAAGTAAAAGAGTTAAAAACTTAAAAAGTTAAAAACTACAAAATTTGAAAGCTGAAGAAGTTAAGAACTAAAAAAGTTAAAAACTAAATAAGTTAAAAACTAAAAAATTAAAAACTAAAAAATTTAAAAATATAAAAGTTAAAAACTAAAAAAGTTAAAAACCTAATAAGTTAAAAACTAAAAGGTAAAAACTAAAAGTAAAAACCTAAAAGTTAAAAACTTAAAAAGTTAAAAACTTAAAAAAGTAAAAACTTAAAAAGTTAAAAACTTAAAAGGTATAAACTTAAAAAGTTAAAAACTTAAAAAGTTAAAAACTGAAATGTTATAAACTAAAGTTAAAAACTTAAAATGTAAAAAACTAAAAAAGTTAAAAACAAAAAAAGCTAAAAATTAAAAGTTAAAAACTTAAAAAGTGAAAAACTTAAAAAGTTAAAAACTTAAAAAGTTAAAAACTTAAAAGGTTAAAAACTAAAAAGGTAAAAAATGAAAAAGTTACAACAAAAATGTTAAAAACTGAAAAAGTTAAAACTAAAAAAGTTAAAATCTTTAAAAGTTTAAAAACTTAAAAAGTTTAAAACTAAAAAAGTTCAAAACTTAAAAAGATAAAAACTTAAAAAGTTAAAAACTTAAAAAGTTAAAAACTTAAAAGTTAAAAACTAAAAAAGTTAAAAAATAGAAAGCTAAAAACTAAAAGGTAAAAACTAAAAAGTTAAAAACCTTAAAAGTTTAAAAACTTTAAAAAAGGTTAAAACTTAAAAGTTAAAGACTTAAAAAAATAAAAAGTAAAAAAGTTAAAAACCTAAAAAGGTGAAAAACTAAAAAGTTAAAAAATTAAAAAGTTAAAAACTAAAAAGTTAAAACTTAAAATAAAAACTTAAAAAAGTTATAAATTTAAAAAGTAAAAAACTTAAAAGTTAAAAACTAAAAAAGTTAAAAACTAAAAAGTTCAACTTAAAAAGTTCAAAACTTAAAAAGTTTAAAACCTCAAAATTTAAAAACCTAGAAAGTTAAACTAAAAAAGGTTAAAAATAAAAGTTAAAAACTAAAAAATTTAAAAAATTAAAAAGCTAAAAACTTTAAAAACTAAAAACTAAAAAAGATCAAGAGTAAAAAGGTTAAAAAACTAAAAAAGTTAAAAACCTAAAAATAGTTAAAAAACTAAAAAAGTTAAAAACTAAAAAAGCAAACTAAAAAGTTTATAAACTTAAAAAAGTTAAAGATGTAAAAGTTAACCTAAATTTTTTGAAACCTTATAAAAGTTAAAAAACTTAAAAACTAAAACTAAAAAGTTAACTAAAAAAGTTAAAAACTTAAAAAGTTAAAAACTAAAAAAGTTAAAAACTTAAAAAGTTATAAACCAAAAAAGTTAAAAACTTAAAAAGTTAAAAACTTAAAAGGATAAAAACTAAAAAGTTAAAAACTTAAAAAGGTTAAAACTTAAAAAGTTAAAAACTTAAAAAGTTAAAAGTTAAAAAAGTTTAAAAACTGAAAAAGATTAAAATATTAAAAAGTGTTAAACTTAAAAATTTGAAAGGGGAAATGGATGAGGCTAAAAAGTTAAAAACTAAAAAGTTAAAAACTAAAAATATTAAAAACTTATAAAGTTAAAAACTAAAAAGGTTAAAACTTTAAAAATTAAAAACTAAAAAAGTTAAAAACTTAAAAAGTTAAAAACCTGAAAAAGTTAAAAACTAAAAAAATTAAAAACTAAAAAAGTTAAAAACTAAAAAAGTTAAAACTAAAAAAGTTAAAAACTTCAAAAAGTTAAAAACTTAAAAAGGTAAATACTAAAAAATTAAAAAATTTAAAAAAAAACTTAAAAAGTTAAAAACTTAAAAAGTTAAAAACTTAAAAGTTAAAAACTAAAAAAGTTAAAAAATTAAAAAGTTAAAAACTAAAAAAGTTAAAAACTAAAAAGGTTAAAAACTAAAAAGTTAAGAACTTAAAAAGTTAAAAACTAAAAATTTTAAAAACTTAAAAGGTTAAAACCTAAAAATATGAAACTTAAAAAGTTAAAAACTTAAAAAGTTAAAAACCTAAAAGTTAAAAACTCGAAAAGTTAAAAACTTAAAAGAAAAACTAAAAAACTTAAAAACCTAAAAAGTGAAAAACTTAAAAAGATAAAAACTTAAAACAGCTATAAAACTAAAAGTTAAAAACTAAAAATTTTAAAAACTTTAAAAAGTTAAAAAATTTAAAAGTTAAAAACTTAAAAAGCTCAAAACTTAAAACGTTAAAATATAAAAAAGTTAAAAACTTAAAAAGTAAAAACCTAAAAGTTGAAAACTTAAAATGTTAAAAACTTAAAAAGTTAAAAACCTAAAAATTAAAAACTTAAAAAGTTAAAAACTAAAAAGTTAACTTAATAAATTAAAAACTAAAAATTTAAAAACTGAAAAAGTTAAAATTAAAAAAGTTAAAAACTTAAAAAGTTAAAACTTAAATTAAAAACTCAAAAAGTTAAAAACTAAAGAAAAGTTTAAAAGTGTAAAGTGTAAAAACTAAAAAGTTTCAAAACTTAAAAAGTTATAAACTTAAAAAGTTAAAAACTTAAAAAGTTTAAAACCTTAAAAGTTAAAACCCTAAAAACTTAAAAACTAAAAAAGGTAAAAACTAAAAAAGTTAAAAACTTCAAAAAGTTAAAAACTTAAAAAGGTAAACACTAAAAAAAATTAAAAACTTAAAAAGATAAAAACTTAAAAAGTTAAAAACCTAAAAAGTTAAAAACTAAAAAGTTAAAAACTCAAAAAAGTTAAAACTTAAAAAAGTTAAAACTAAAGTAAAAATAAAAAAGTTAAAAACTAAGAAGTTAAAAAGTAAAAAAGGTTAAAACTAAAAGGTTAAAAACTAAAAGTTAAATTAAAAAGTTAAAAACTAAAAAAGTTAAAAATTTAAAAAGTTAAAAACTTAAAAAGTTAAAAACTAAAAAAGTTAAACACTAAAAAAGTTAAAAACTGAAAGTTAAAAACTAAAAAAGTTTAAACTTAAAAAGTTAAAAACTAAAAAGTTATAAAAAAAGTGTTGTAAAAATAAAATGTTGAAAATATTAAAAATTAAATTTAAAAGTTAAAACTTAAAAACTTGATCTTAAAAAGTTAAACTTAAAAGTTAAACTTAAGTTAAAAAGTTAAAAATCTCAAGAAAGTTAAAAACTTAAAAAGTTAAAAACTTAAAAAGTTAAAAACTAAAAAGTTAAAAAGTAAAAAAGTTAAAAACTAAAAAAGTTAAAAGATATAAAAGTTAAAAACTAAAAAAGTTAAAAAGTAAAAAAGTTAAAAAGTAAAAAAGTTAAAAACTAAAAAATTTAAAAACTAAAAAAGTTAAAAACTCAAAAAGTTAAAACTAAAAAGTTAAAATTAAAAAGTAAAAACATTAAAATGTCAAAAACTTAAAAAAGTTAAACTTAATAAGTTAAAATAAAAAAGTTAAAAAAAACATTAAAAAGGTTTAAACTTAAAAGTTAAAAAACTTAAAAGTTAAAAAGCTTAGAAAAAGGTAAAAACTTAAAAAGTTAAAAAACCAATTTAAGTATAAACTTAAAATTTAAACGCAATTAAATGTTATAAAGCAAAAGTTAAAAACTTAAAATGTAAAAAACTAAAAAAGTTAAAAACTAAAAAAGCTAAAAACTAAAAAGTAAAAAATTTAAAAGTTAAAATTTAAAATGTTAAAAACTTAAAAAGTTAAAAACTTAAAAAGTTAAAAACTTAAAAAGTTAAAAACTAAAAAAGTTAAAAACTGAAAAAGTTAAAAACTAAAAAGTTAAAAACTGAAAGTTAAAAAACTAAAAAAATGTAGAATACTTAAAAAGTTTAAAAACCTAAAAAGTTAAACTAAAAAGTAAAAACTTAAAAAGATAAAAACTTAAAAAAGTTAAAAACTCAAAGTTAAAAAACTTAAAAAAGTTAAAAACTAAAAAAGTTAAAAAATAGAAAGCTAAAACCTAAAAAAGTTAAAAACTTAAAAAGTTAAAAACAAAAAGCTAAAAAACCTAAAAAGGTAATAAAAATAAGTTAAAAACTAAAAAAGTTAAAAACTAAAAAAGTTAAAATCTTAAACAGTTTAAAACTTAAAAAGTTACAAACTTTAAGCTAAATGTGAAAGGTTAAGAACTAAAAAAGTTAAAAACTTAAAAAGATAAAAACTTAAAAAGTTAGAAACTTAAAAAGTTAAAAACTTAAAAGTTAAAAACTAAAAAAGTTAAAAAATAGAAAGCTAAAACCTAAAAAAGTTAAAAACTAAAAAGTTAAAAACTTAAAAAGTTAAAAACTTAAAAGGTAAAAACTTAAAAAGTTAAAAACTTAAAAAGTTTAAAACATAATAAGTTAAAAACTAAAAAAGTTAAAAACTTAAAAAGTTAAAAACAAAAAGCTAAAAACCTAAAAAGTTAAAAACTTAATAAGTTAAAAACTAAAAAAGTTAAAAACTAGAAAAGTTAAAACCTTAAACAGTTTAAAACCTAAAAAGTTAAATACTAAATAGTTAAAAACTAAAAAAGGTAAAAACGAATAAAGTTAAAAACTAAAAAAGTTAAAAACTGAAAAAGGTAAAAACTAAAAGAGCTAAAAACTTAAAAAAGTTAATAACTTAAAAAGTTAAAAACTAAATACGTTAAAAACTAAAAAAGTTAAAACTAAAAATGTTAAAAGCTAAAAAAGTTAAAAACTTCAAAAGATAAAAACTTAAAATGTTAAAAACTTTAAAAGTTAAAAACTAAAAAGTTTAAAACTAAAAAAGATAAAAACTTAAAAAGTTAAAAACTAAAAAAGTTAAAAACTTAAAAAGTTAAAAACTTAAAAAGGTAACAACTTAAAAAGTTAAAACCTAAAAAGGTTAAAAACTTAAAAAGTTAAAAAATAAAAATAAAAAAAATAAAAAACTTTAAAAAGTTAAAAACTTAAAAGTTAAAAACTTAAAAAGATAAAAATTTAAGAAGTTTAAAACTTAAAAAGTAATAAAACTAAAAAAGTTTTAAATTAAAAAATTTAACTTAAAAAGTTATAAAATTAAAAATAATAAAAATTAAAAAAATTAAAAACTTAAAAAAGTTTTAAGGCTGTTAAATTTAGGCAAAACAAAAAGTTTAAAACTAAAAAAGTTAAAAACTTAAAAAGTTAAAAACTTAAAAAGTTAAAAACTAAAAATTTTAAAAACTTAAAAAGTTAAAAGCTAAAAAAGTTAAAAACTAAGTAAATGAAAACTAAAAAAGTTAAAAACTTAGAAAATTAAAAACACAAAAAGTTAAAAACGTAAAAATTTAAAAACTTAAAAGTTAAAAACTAAAAAAGTTAAAAACTTAAAAAGTTAAAAACTAAAAAAGTTAAAAACAAAAAAAATTAAAAAGTTAAAAACTTAAGTTAAAAACTTAAAAGTTTAAAACTTCAAAAGGTAAAAAGTTAAAAACTTTAAAAAGTTAAAAACTAAAAAAGTTAAACACTAAAAAAGTTAAAAACTAAAAAGTTAAAAACTTAAAAAGTTAAAAACTAAATAAGTTAAAAACCAAAAAAAGTTTGAAAACTTAAAAAGGTAAACTGAAAAAGTTAAACTTAAAAACTTAATCTTAAAAAGTTAAACTTAAAAAGTTAAACATAAGAAGTTAAGAAGTTTAAAATTTAAAAAGTTAAAAACTTAAAAAGTTAAAAACTTAAAAAGTTAAACACTAAAAAGTTAAGAACTAAGAAAGTTAAAAAGTAAAAAAGTTAAAAACTAAAAAGTTAAAAACTAAAAAAGTTAAAAATTAAAAAATTAAAAACTAAAAAAGTTAAAAATTTAAAAAGTTAAAAAGTAAAAAAGTTAAAAACTAAGAAAGTTAAAAACTAAAAAAGTTGAATACTTAAAAAGGAAACCTTAAAAAATTTTAAATAAACCTAAATGCAATGGTTAAACTTAAAAAGGTAACCTTAAAAAGTTTTAATAAACCTAATTGCATCAATAACAACTCAAAAGTTAAGAAACTTAAAAAATTAAAAACTAAAAAAGTTAATAAGTTAAAAACTTTAAAAGTTAAAAACTTAAAAAGTTAAAACCTTAAAAAGTTAAAAACTTAAAAAGTTAAAAACTTAAAAAAGTAAAAACTTAAAAAGTTAAAAACTTTAAAAGTATAAACTTAAAAAGTTAAAAACTTAAAAAGTTAAAAACTGAAATGTTATAAACTAAAGTTAAAAACTTAAAATGTAAAAAACTAAAAAAGTTAAATCTAAAAATCAAAAAAGTTAAAAATTTTAAAAAACTTAAAAAGTTAAAAATTTAAAAAGTTAAAAACTTAAAAAGTTAAATACCTAAAAAGTTAAAAACTAAAAAAGATAAAAACTGAAAAAGTTAAAAACTAAAAAAGTTAAAAACTGAAAAAGTTAAAAACTAAAAATGTTAAAAACTTTAAAAAGTTAAAAACTAAAAAAATTAAAAAGTTAATAAGTTAAAAACTTTAAAAGTTAAAACCTTAAAAAGTTAAAAACTTAAAAAGTTAAAAACTTAAAAACAAAAATTTAAAAGTTAAAACTTAAAACTTAAAACTTAAAAAGTTAAAAACTTTAAAAGTATAAACTTAAAAAGTTAAAAACTTAAAAAGTTAAAAACTGAAATGTTATAAACTAAATTAAAAACTTAAAATGTAAAAAACTAAAAAAGTTAAAAACTAAAAAAGCTAAAAACTAAAAAGTTAAAAACTTAAAAAGTTAAAAATTTAAAAAGTTAAAAACTTAAAAAGTTAAATACCTAAAAAGTTAAAAACTAAAAAAGATAAAAACTAAAAATGTTAAAAACTTTAAAAAGTTTAAAATTTAAAAAGTTAAAAACTTAAAAAGTTAAAAACTTAAAAAATTAAAAAAAATAAAAAGTTAAAAACTTAAAAAGTTAAAAACTTAAAAAGTTAAAAACTAAAAAGTTAAAAACTAAAAAAGTTAAAAACCTATTAAGGTAAAAACTAAAAAATGTTAAAACTAAAAAAAGTTAAAAACTTAAAAAGTTAAAAACATAAAAAGTTAAAAACTTAAAAAGTTAAAAACTTAAAAGTTAAAAACCTAAAAAGTTAAAAACTAAAAAAGTTAAAAACTAAAAAAGTTAAAAACTTAATTAGTTAAAAACTAAAAAAGTTAAAAACTTAAAAGTTAAAAACAAAAAGGTAAAAACTTAATAAGTTAAAAACTAAAAGTGTTAAAAACTTAAAAAGTTAAAAACTAAAAAAGTTAAAAACCTAAAAAAGTTAAAAAACTTAAAAAGTTAAACTTAAAAAGTTAAAAACTTAAAAAGTTAAAAACTAAAAACGTTAAAAACTAAAAAAGGTAAAACTAAAAATGTTAAAAGCTTAAAAAACTAAAAACTTAAAAAGGTAAAAACTTTTGTTTAACTTTTTAAGTTTTTAACATTTTTAGAACTAAGAAACTTAAGAAAAGAAACTAAGAAAGTTAAAAAGTAAAAAAGTTAAAAACTAAAAAGGTTAAAAACTAAAAAAGTTAAAAATTAAAAAGTTAAAAACTAAAAAAGTTAAAACTAAAAATTTAAAAACTTAAAAGTTAATAACTTAAAAATTTAGAAATTAGTTAAAAACTTAAGCTAAAAACTTAAAAAGTTAAAAACTAAAAAAGTAAAAAACTAAAAAGGTTAAAAATTTAAAAGCTAAAAACTAAAAAAGTTAAAAACTAAAAAAGTTAAAAACTAAAAAAGTTAAAAACTAAATAAGTTAAAAACTTAAAAAGGTAAACTTAAAAAGTTAAACTTAAAAACTTAATCTTAAAAAGTTAAACTTAAAAAGTTAAACTTAAGAAGTTAAGAAGTTTAAAATTTAAAAAGTTAAAAACTTAAAAAGGTAAAAACTTAAAAAGTTAAACACTAAAAAGTTAAGAACTAAGAAAGTTAAAAAGTAAAAAAGTTAAAAACTAAAAGGTTAAAAACCTAAAAAGTTAAAAATTAAAAAATTAAAAATAAAAAAGTTAAAAATTTAAAAAGTTAAAAACTAAAAAAGTTAAAAACTAAGAAAGTTAAAAACTAAAAAGTTGAAAACTTAAAAAGGTAACCTTAAAAAGTTTTAATAACTTTATCTTAAAAAGTTAAACTTAAAAAGTTAAACTTAAGTTAAAAAGTTAAAAACTCAAAGAGTTAAAAACTTAAAAAGTTAAAAACTTAAAAAGTTAAAAACTAAAAAGTTAAAAACTAAAAAAGTTATAAAGATAAAAAGTTAAAAACTAAAAAAGTTAAAAGATATAAAAGTTAAAAACTATAAAAGTTAAAAACTAAAAAGTTAAAAACTAAAAAAGTTAACAACTAAAAAGTTAAAAACTAAAAAATTTAAGAACTAAAAAAGTTTAAAACTAAAAAAGTTAAAAACTAAAAAGTTAAAAACTTAAAAAGGTAAAAACTAAAAAAAGATAAAATTAGAAAATGTTAAAGTAAAAGAAGTTAAAAAGTAAAACAGATTAAAACTACAAAATTTGAAAGCTGAAGAATAAAAAGAAAAAAAAAAAACTAAAAAAGTTAAAAACTAAAAAATTAAAAACTAAAAAATTTAAAAATATAAAAGTTAAAAACTAAAAAAGTTAAAAACCTAATAAGTTAAAAACTAAAAGGTTAAAAACAAAAAGGTAAAACCTTAAAAAGATAAAAACTTAAAAAGTTAAAAACTTAAAAAAGTAAAAACTTAAAAAGTTAAAAACTTAAAAGGTATAAACTTAAAAAGTTAAAAACTTAAAAAGTTAAAAACTGAAATGTTATAAACTAAAGTTAAAAACTTAAAATGTAAAAAACTAAAAAAGTTAAAAACAAAAAAAGCTAAAAATTAAAAGTTAAAAACTTAAAAAGTGAAAAACTTAAAAAGTTAAAAACTTAAAAAGTTAAAAACTTAAAAGGTTAAAAACTAAAAAGGTAAAAAATGAAAAAGTTACAACAAAAATGTTAAAAACTGAAAAAGTTAAAACTAAAAAAGTTAAAATCTTTAAAAAGTTTAAAACTTAAAAAGTTAAAAATTAAAAAAGTTCAAAACTTAAAAAGATAAAAACTTAAAAAGTTAAAAACTTAAAAAGTTAAAAACTTAAAAGTTAAAAACTAAAAAAGTTAAAAAATAGAAAGCTAAAAACTAAAAAAGGTAAAAACTATAAAAGTTAAAAACCTAAAAAGTTAAAAACTTAAAAAGTTAAAAACTTAAAAAGTTAAAGACTTAAAAAAATAAAAAGGTAAAAAAGTTAAAAACTAAAAAGGTGAAAAACTAAAAAAGTTAAAAATTAAAAAGTTAAAAATTAAAAAAGTTAAAACTTAAAAAGTTAAAAACTTAAAAAGTTATAAATTTAAAAAGTAAAAAACTTAAAAGTTAAAAACTAAAAAAGTTAAAAACTAAAAAGTTCAACTTAAAAAGTTCAAAACTTAAAAAGTTTAAAACCTCAAAATTTAAAAACCTAGAAAGTTAAACTAAAAAAGGTTAAAAATAAAAGTTAAAAACTAAAAAATTTAAAAAATTAAAAAGCTAAAAACTTTAAAAACTAAAAACTAAAAAAGATCAAGAGTAAAAAGGTTAAAAACTAAAAAAGTTAAAAACCTAAAAAGTTAAAAACTAAAAAAGTTAAAAAACTAAAAAAGTCAAACTAAAAAAGTTATAAACTAAAAAAGTTAAAAACTGAATGGGTTAAAAACTAAATAAACTAAAAACTTAAAAAGTTAAAAACTTAAAAACTAAAAACTGAAAAGTTAACTAACAAAGTTAAAAACTTAAAAAGTTAAAAACTAAAAAAGTTAAAAACTTAAAAAGTTATAAACCAAAAAAGTTAAAAACTTAAAAAGTTTAAAAACTAAAAAGTTAAAAACTTAAAAAGGTTAAAACTTAAAAAGTTAAAAACTTAAAAAGTTAAAAGTTAAAAAAGTTAAAAACTGAAAAGATAAAAACTAAAAATGTTAAAAACTTAAAAAGTTAAAAACTTGAACAGTTGAAAACTAAAAAAGTTAAAAACTAAAAAGTTAAAAACTAAAAATATTAAAAACTTATAAAGTTAAAAACTAAAAAGGTTAAAACTTTAAAAATTAAAAACTAAAAAAGTTAAAAACTTAAAAAGTTAAAAACCTGAAAAAGTTAAAAACTAAAAAAATTAAAAACTAAAAAAGTTAAAAACTAAAAAAGTTAAAACTAAAAAAGTTAAAAACTTCAAAAAGTTAAAAACTTAAAAAGGTAAATACTAAAAAATTAAAAAAAAAAAAAAAAACTTAAAAAGTTAAAAACTTAAAAAGTTAAAAACTTAAAAGTTAAAAACTAAAAAAGTTAAAAAATTAAAAAGTTAAAAACTAAAAAAGTTAAAAACTAAAAAGGTTAAAACCTAAAAAGTTAAAAACTAAAAATTTTAAAACTTAAAAGTTAAAAACTTAAAAATATGAAAACTTAAAAAGTTAAAAACTTAAAAAGTTAAAAACCTAAAAGTTAAAAACTCGAAAAGTTAAAAACTTAAAAGAAAAACTAAAAAACTTAAAAACCTAAAAAGTGAAAAACTTAAAAAGATAAAAACTAAACAGCTTAAAACTAAAAAAGTTAAAAACTAAAAATTTTAAAAACTTAAAAAGTTAAAAAATTTAAAAGTTAAAAACTTAAAAAGCTCAAAACTTAAAACGTTAAAATATAAAAAAGTTAAAAACTTAAAAAGTAAAAACCTAAAAGTTGAAAACTTAAAATGTTAAAAACTTAAAAAGTTAAAAACCTAAAAATTAAAAACTTAAAAAGTTAAAAACTAAAAAGTTAACTTAATAAATTAAAAACTAAAAATTTAAAAACTGAAAAAGTTAAAATTAAAAAAGTTAAAAACTTAAAAAGTTAAAAACTTAAAAATTTAAAAACTCAAAAAGTTAAAAACTAAAAAAGTTCAAAACTTAAAAAGTTAAAAACTAAAAAGTTTCAAAACTTAAAAAGTTATAAACTTAAAAAGTTAAAAACTTAAAAAGTTTAAAACCTTAAAAGTTAAAACCCTAAAAACTTAAAAACTAAAAAAGTTAAAAACTAAAAAAGTTAAAAACTTCAAAAAGTTAAAAACTTAAAAAGGTAAACACTAAAAAAAATTAAAAACTTAAAAAGATAAAAACTTAAAAAGTTAAAAACCTAAAAAGTTAAAAACTTAAAAGTTAAAAACTCAAAAAGTTAAAAACTTAAAAAGTTAAAAACTAAAAAGTTAAAAACTCAAAAGTTAAAAACTAAGAAAGTTAAAAAGTAAAAAAGTTAAAAACTAAAAAGGTTAAAAACTAAAAAAGTTAAAAATTAAAAAAGTTAAAAACTAAAAAAGTTAAAAATTTAAAAAGTTAAAAACCTAAAAAGTTAAAAACTAAAAAAGTTAAACACTAAAAAAGTTAAAAACTGAAAGTTAAAAACTAAAAAAGTTTAAACTTAAAAAGTTAAAAACTAAAAAGTTAAAACTAAGAAAGTTAAAAACTAAAAATGTTGAAAACTTAAAAAGGTAAACTTAAAAAGTTAAACTTAAAAACTTAATCTTAAAAAGTTAAACTTAAAAAGTTAAACTTAAGTTAAAAAGTTAAAAACTCAAAAAGTTAAAAACTTAAAAAGTTAAAAACTTAAAAAGTTAAAAACTAAAAAATTAAAAACTAAAAAGTAAAAATAAAAAAGTTAAAAACTAAAAAAGTTAAAAAGTAAAAAAGTTAAAAAGTAAAAAAGTTAAAAACTAAAAAATTTAAAAACTAAAAAAGTTAAAAACTAAAAAAGTTAAAACTAAAAAGTTAAAAACTTAAAAAGTTAAAAACTTAAAAAGTTAAAAACTAAAAAAGTTAAAAACTTAAAAGTTAAAAACTAAAAAAGTTAAAAACTAAAAAAGTTAAAACCTTAAAAAGTTAAAAACTTAAAAAGTTAAAAACTTAGAAAAGGTAAAAACTTAAAAAGTTAAAAACCTAAAAAGTATAAACTTAAAGTTAAAAACTGAAATGTTATAAACTAAAGTTAAAAACTTAAAATGTAAAAAACTAAAAAAGTTAAAAACTAAAAAAGCTAAAAACTAAAAAGTAAAAAATTTAAAAGTTAAAATTTAAAATGTTAAAAACTTAAAAAGTTAAAAACTTAAAAAGTTAAAAAACTTAAAAAGTTAAAAACTAAAAAAGTTAAAAACTGAAAGTAAAAACTAAAAAATTAAAAAATACAGAAAAATTAAAAAAAAAAAAGTTAAAAACTTAAAAAAAGTTTAAAAAACTAAAAAGTTAAAAACTAAAAAAGTTAAAAACTTAAAAAGATAAAAACTTAAAAAGTTAAAACTTAAAAGTTAAAAACTTAAAAGTTAAAAACTAAAAAAGTTAAAAAATAGAAAGCTAAAACCTAAAAAAGTTAAAAACTTAAAAAGTTAAAAACAAAAAACTAAAAAACCTAAAAAGTTAATAAAAATAAGTTAAAAACTAAAAAAGTTAAAAACTAAAAAAGTTAAAATCTTAAAGAGTTTAAAACTTAAAAAGTTACAAACTTTAAAAAGTTTAAAACCTAAAAAGTTAAAAACTTAAAAAGATAAAAACTTAAAAAGTTAAAAACTAAAAAAGTTAAAACTTAAAAGTTAAAACTTAAAAAAGTTATGAAGTCTCAGAAAGTTCAAACCTAAAAAAAGTTTATTACTAAAAGTTAAAAAATTTAAAAAGTTAAAAACTTAAAAAGGTAAAAACTTAAAAAAGTTAAAAACTTAAAAAGTTTAAAACATAATAAGTTAAAAACTAAAAAAGTTAAAAACTTAAAAAGTTAAAAACAAAAAGCTAAAAACCTAAAAGTTAAAAACTAATAAGTAAAAACTAAAAGTTAAAAACTAAAAAGTTAAAATCTTAAACAGTTTAAAACCTAAAAAGTTAAATACTAAATAGTTAAAAACTAAAAAAGGTAAAAACTAATAAAGTTAAAAACTAAAAAAGTTAAAAACTGAAAAAGGTAAAAACTAAAAGAGCTAAAAACTTAAAAAAGTTAATAACCTAAAAAGTTAACAAACTAAATTACGTTAAAAATTGAAAAAGTAAACGTATAAATAGTTAAACTAAAATGTTAAAACTTCAAAGATTTAAGACATAAAATGTTAAAAAACTTTAAAACTAAAAAAGATAAAAACCTAAAAAATTAAAAACTTAAAAAGTTAAAAACTAAAAAAGTTAAAAACTTAAAAAGGTAACAACTTAAAAAGTTAAAACCTAAAAAGGTTAAAAACTTAAAAAGTTAAAAAATAAAAATAAAAAAAATAAAAAACTTTAAAAAGTTAAAAACTTAAAAGTTAAAAACTTAAAAAGATAAAAATTTAAGAAGTTTAAAACTTAAAAAGTAATAAAACTAAAAAAGTTTTAAATTAAAAAATTTAACTTAAAAAGTTATAAAACTAAAAATAATAAAAACTTAAAAAATTAAAAACTAAAAAAGTTAAAATCTTAAAAAGTTCAAAACTAAAAAGTTTAAAACTAAAAAAGATAAAAACTTAAAAAGTTAAAAACTTAAAAAGTTAAAAACTAAAAATTTTAAAAACTTAAAAAGTTAAAAGCTAAAAAAGTTAAAAACTAAGTAAATGAAAACTAAAAAAGTTAAAAACTTAGAAAGTTAAAAACACAAAAAGTTAAAAACGTAAAAATTTAAAAACTTAAAAGTTAAAAACTAAAAAAGTTAAAAACTTAAAAAGTTAAAAACTAAAAAAGTTAAAAACAAAAAAAATTAAAAAGTTAAAAACTTAAGTTAAAAACTTAAAAGTTTAAAACTTCAAAAGGTAAAAAGTTAAAAACTTTAAAAAGTTAAAAACTAAAAAAGTTAAACACTAAAAAAGTTAAAAACTAAAAAGTTAAAAACTTAAAAAGTTAAAAACTAAATAAGTTAAAAACCAAAAAAAGTTTGAAAACTTAAAAAGGTAAACTGAAAAAGTTAAACTTAAAAACTTAATCTTAAAAAGTTAAACTTAAAAAGTTAAACATAAGAAGTTAAGAAGTTTAAAATTTAAAAAGTTAAAAACTAAAAAGTTAAAACCTTAAAAAAGTTAAAACACTAAAGAATTACTAAAAAGTTAAAAAGTAAAAAAGTTAAAAACTAAAAAGGTTAAAAACTAAAAAAGTTAAAAATTAAAAAATTAAAAACTAAAAAAGTTAAAAATTTAAAAAGTTAAAAAGTAAAAAAGTTAAAAACTAAGAAAGTTAAAAACTAAAAAAGTTGAAAACTTAAAAAGGAAACCTTAAAAAGTTTTAATAACCTAATCTTAAAAAGTTAAACTTAAAAAGGTAACCTTAAAAAGTTTTAATAACCTAATCTTAAAAAGTTAAAAACTCAAAAAGTTAAAAACTTAAAAAGTTAAAAACTAAAAAAATTAAAAAGTTAATAAGTTAAAAACTTTAAAAGTTAAAAACTTAAAAAGTTAAAACCTTAAAAAGTTAAAAACTTAAAAAAGTAAAAACTTAAAAAGTTAAAAACTTTAAAAGTATAAACTTAAAAAGTTAAAAACTTAAAAAGTTAAAAACTGAAATGTTATAAACTAAAGTTAAAAACTTAAAATGTAAAAAACTAAAAAAGTTAAAAACTAAAAAAGCTAAAAACTAAAAAGTTAAAAACTTAAAAAGTTAAAAATTTAAAAAGTTAAAAACTTAAAAAGTTAAAAACCTAAAAAGTTAAAAACTAAAAAAGATAAAAACTGAAAAAGTTAAAAACTAAAAAAGTTAAAAACTGAAAAAGTTAAAAACTAAAAATGTTAAAAACTTTAAAAAGTTAAAAACTAAAAAAAATAAAAAGTTAATAAGTTAAAAACTTTAAAAGTTAAAACCTTAAAAAGTTAAAAACTTAAGGGGACGCTGCGCGTAAGGATTCCTAACAACACTAATGTAATTTTTTTGGGATAAATTATAGACCATTCGAAAGAGGAAAGATTTCTCGACAATATTTGTTTTGATGGCATATGCAAAAAAGTGTTTAGATTTTGTGTAATTTCTTCCCAAATATCATGAATCAGCATTTTTAACATTTTTAGTCAGCAATTTTTAACAGTGAATTTCTGCTGAACTACGAAAGATTTTTGCAAGCGGATTTCACTGAAATACTTGCCATAGGCATATGTTTTATGAAATAACTCACAAATAGTAGCAATATATGGAGAAAAAAAATTTATTTGATTTTTTTGCTAAATCTCAACTTTTTTTTTTTCAATTAAAATTTAAAGTTTTATGAAATATACCAAATGTTTTTATATTTGCATGAATCATACATCAAAATGTAGTTCAATGCATACAAAATTGAAAACAAAAAAGAAAAATTTAAAATAGTGTTTGGAATTTTGGTTATATACCCAGAGATAGCAGCTCAATGTAAAAAAAAAAGTTTTTGTTAGATTTTCTCTAAAATGTGACAGTGGCCAAACTGTTGGTATACAACAAATTTATATAAATTGAAAAAATGGCTCATTAATATTCAAGTTGTTTAAAAATTTAATTCATCAGATGAATACGAAAATGTTTATTATGCCATCAATATTTGATTTTCTTTTTTCTTTTTTTGGCAACTAAAAAAGAAAATCGTAAAAACTTTTTTATTTATATCCGATTAATGCGGAACTTTCAGAGCATGTATAATTAGAAAGATACACATATTGTTAAAAAAATTTTTGTTTATACCAAACGCTTTTGCGTTGTTTCACAACTTATAAAGTTTTAAAAATTTTTCTGCGATTAGTAGCAAAACCATTGGGCGTACAGAAAATTTATCTAAAAAAAGATGTGCATATCGTCAAGTTATAAAAGGCCATAAAAATTCATTCTTATCAGATGAATAATAAATTTTAATTAACACAATCATTAAAAAATTTGGCAACTCAAAAATAAAAAATCATAAAACTTAATTAATTATGTAAGAGTTTGGCAAACCTGCAATCTGTAAACTATTGTGATGGTTTCTTTGTTTTAGAGAAAATTTGTGTATACCCAACAGATTTGTCGCTGCTCAGGGGAAACATTCAAAGTTTTCAAAAGTTTTCTCGTGATCAGCGCAAAACTGTTGGGCATACCAAATATAATCTAAATAAATAGGATTTTAAGAGTTACACAAGCTGTGAAAGTTTAATTGCAATCGAGAAAGTATTAAAAAAGTTTACGCCACCAGTTCCACTTTTTTTTTCTTTTTTTTTTTTGCTACGAAAAATTCATGATAATTTTTTTTTTTGTTCAATATTACTATGG
>JABUQX010048692.1:15000-40390 GCA_015478945.1 Trachelipus rathkii | reverse complement strand
GGGAGATAAGGGGAACTGTAGGAATTATAGGGGAATTAGTTTATTGAGTATAACAACCGGAGTAGGGAGCTGCTTAAAAAGATCAGCTAAGTCGACCTTAGTAAATTCACTACTCAGAGCCAAGTAGATCAAGAAGACAGTAAGGCCGGTGGAAAAATGAATTCATGCTGCCACTGCATGAAGTTTAATTTGAAGAGGGACTGGAGAGTAGGGGACAGATTTATGAATGATATTCTGCACTTCGCCATTGTCACCTCTTTCATATAGAGGTTAGCGGCGATTTATATTCCGACGAATGAAAGAAGTCGCGATGACGTAGTCGAAGTTCCTGCAAACATATGCACTTTAGTGTACGTATGTTTATTATTTTCATGTTTTGTTTATGTTATGTTATGTTTATGATATTATTCTGTTTATTATTATTATTAATATTATGAGGATGGTCTTTTTGAGACAATTGTCTCTATGTGACTAAGGGTAGTGTTGGAGGTGGATTCAGATGGAGAGGAAAGGCTGAGACGTGGGTCTCGGCGAGGAGGGGCAACAAATCCTGGTGATAAAAAATAGTCATACAACAGAGATTTGGGTTGTACTAACGCTTTTGGGAAGAATTTTCAGTGGTATTAGGTGATGGGGCTTCGCCATGAATGCGAGATAAATTGAGTTCAACCAAGTCCATCTTATTGTGTGGATTTGGTTGGTCGTTGGAAAAGCAACCGAAATGCTCATGTTTAGGAATGGGAGCGATATCAGTATCTACCAAGCAAGCAGATTCAGAAATGTGTGGGGGATATGGAGCTGTTTCCATGGAAACGGGGAAGGAAGTTGTCACCAGAAAGGTATCATCTTTTTGAAAAAGTGTTGGGGTTTCGATTTTGGGTTCCGATATAGGATTCGTTAGGTTGACAAAGTCTGATACTGGAGATTTTGCCAATAAGTCATCATGCAAGTGTTTTTGAGAGATTGGACAATTTGATTTAAGAATGGAGACCTCTGGGTTTCCTTTCATGCCTCCAACAGATCCAGAACGCTTAGAGCGTTTGCGGCGTTTACGTTGAATCGTTTTCCATTCGCCTCTCTCGAAAGCGTTAGAAAGAGAGTGGGTCATCACATCTAGCTCTATTTGGGAGCTATTATCCATTTCAACCGCTAAGGCATAGAATCCATTAGGGATTGCTGAGATAGGAAATTCGGAAGAAGTGTTATAGGAGGATTCAGAAGAGCTGGAGTAATCTTGCAAACTATCAGAGGGTTGATTGGTGGGTTGTTCGATAGCTGTGATTGTTTGGGTCCAATCTATTGAAGTCGTTGGTTTTGTCTCAGGAATAGACCTATGGCGAGGTCTCTTCTGAGTTGCATTTTTTACGTCTAGGGTTAGTGTGTATTGGTTTAGAAATTCGGATACTTTGTATTTTAACGAATAATCTTTAGCTTGTTGATTATTCTTTTCTGTGTTTAGGAACATCTTTTTCAGTAATTTGAGTAATAGTGGGAGGCGTATTAGGGCAGAGAGACAGTCCTCTTGCATGAGTTTGGAGAACCTATAGGTATGAGACAGCGTGTCTTGGCAGGAAATGGTTTCCAAGTTCTGTGTTGGATGAACCAACTTAGTTTCATTGTTGGTTAGTTGAAAACTAGTACTCGGGATAGGGTTGTTGATGGCATTTTGGATTGGAGATTGGATCAAGGGCTGCTTTTGTACTATTTGAGAAGTCGGTAGTGTGGACAATACAGGCAGGCAGGTTACAGTAACTGCCTGAGATTCGCTCGGATTTTGGGAGATGAGTTCTACTGGGATATAGTTGTGTCGGCGGATTAACACGCAGAGGCATGGGGGCTGCTGCATTAGTAGCATAAGATTGCCTTTGTCTTGTAGGATATTTTTCATTGAGCTGGCGTATGACACCTCTCTTGCTCAATTTATGTATGGTACATAACTCTCAAACCTACTGTTCAAACAGGTAAGACGGGCATTTTAAGGAAGAAGCACTGTGGGGTTCACCACAGTTTTTACAGTGTGGTGTATCAGAATGTGGAGTTGGAGCCTGCAGACTGGCCTGGAACTCTCACATACGGATATGACCAAACCGTTTACATTTAAATCAACGTCTGGGTCGAGGAATAAACGTACGAGCACTGTAACTTGTGAACCCTATATTTTATCCACCTACAAAGGTGAAAATATAGGGTTCACAAGTTACAGTGTTCGTACGTTTATTCCTCGACCCAGACGTTGATTTAAATGTCAACGGTTTGGTCATCCCCGAAAATAATGTAGGGGACCGGATGACATATGCCCAGTCTGCGGAGAATTATTTCACATTCCTTGATAAAATACACCACACTGTCAAAACTTTGGACTGCAGCTTTTGTAATTTCTATCCCCAAACCTGGGAAAGATCCGAAGTTTGGCGGACAACCAAACACCAATTTCGCTGACCTGTCATTCCTGTAAATCAATGGAGAAAATGGTTTCAGGCTGTTCTCCCTGTTCTGGAGAGTCACCAGGTTTTTCAAACTTCCAGTTTGGTTTCCGCAAAAATTGTTCGACCGCGGATCCCTTGTTAAAACGGGACCATGACATCCGGGAAGCCTTCTCAACTGATGGGATGATTCTTGGTGTCTTTTTTGACCTTAAAAAAGCTTATGACACAACGTGAAGAACTGGGATTTTCCTTAAAATTCATTCGCTCGGTTTCCGTGGACATCTCTCTCTCTTTTCATTAAATGCCTTCTGTCAAATAGATTCACCCTGGTTCAGTGCTCTTCTATTCTGTCACGCCACTTTACTCTGGATGGCGTTCCACAGGGTAGCGTTCTAAGTGTATTACTATTTGCTCTCGGATTTAATGACATCGTTACTTCCATCCCAGTTACAGTCAATTTTTCTCACTATGATGATGGCCTTGCGTTATATATAGCCGGTGCCATTTATATTTCATTTATCATTTTTAACTTTAAATTTAATTTCAATTTATTTTAATTGATTTTGAGCATTTTACAGATGGAAATTAGAATATGAAAATAAAATACTTAGAAAAACAAAAAAAAATTAGTTTTCTTAATAGTTTAAACCATGTTTTTTTTATGATTTTAATTATTGGTTTAAACTAGAGATGTACCGATACCAGAAAAGAGGCCGATACTGATACTCTATTTTTTTACGTGCCGATACCGATACTTTAATTAATATAATAAATACACAGTAATAAATAGAACATTTGTGTACTGCTAGGCAATTCAGGATTGCATTCCCTGTACAATCAATACTTAAGTCATTTATTTCATATTTGGTTGTGCCCAAGTATATTTATTTTATAAATTAAAATAGTATCTTTAAGGAATAATAAATGCAAATATAATATTAATAACTTTTTTATGTTTGGGTTTATTAAAAAAATATTCCATTTCCATTTTCCAGTAAGTATTAACAAAGTTTAGCTACTAGCTTTTATGTTTTAAAATGATTACAATTTACAAGAAGATTCTTTAACTAGCTCCAATATAAAAAATAAAAATAATGAAAGAAGAGACCTCAATTAATCAGCTGAAAAGACAAAATAAAAAAACGCTATTATTCAAACATGACATAATAATAATATACTCCTTTAAGATAAAGATAGATATCATTCAATACCCAAATTCAAAAATTCTCAAATTGTGAGATGCAAAAACATTAAGCTTTCACTAGTATCTGGCGAAAGCCTGTTCTTTGGGGTGTTTACATTCCACCTACACTAAAAATACGCTCGCTCTCGACTGATGAGGGAGGGGTTGATAAATATTTGCTTGCAAGCACTGATAATAATGGAAACCGTGGCCCATTTTCATGCCACCACATGAAAAGATTCTCTTCTGTAGGCAGCATCTCCGTGTTTTCGTAGAGCCTCATCTCCTCTTTCACAGATTGCAAATTTGAATTATCTTTGTTCCTTGATGACTGTCTCTTGTTTTATCGATGAAGTTCTTTGGTATTATTTCTTTGAAGGTGAATGAGATGTCAATACAATTTCGGCCATGAACATATCAAGTCTAACATATCCAAATCCTCTTCATCTTCAGTAGGTTTATTTGCTGAAAAGCAGGGCTGCGGAGCCGGAGCCGGAGCCGCAAGGTTTTGGTGGAGCCGGAGCCGGAGCCGGAGGCGAAACTTTTTGAGAGACTGGAGCCGGAGCCGGAGGCGAAATTTTGGGGATCTGAGCCGGAGTCGGAGGCGAAATTTTAGGGGGTGAGCCGGAGTGCCGGAGCCGGAGCCAGAAAAAAATTCGGCATCGGCAAATACAAAATTAAGTTATTAATAATGCTTTATTATAATATTCCAGCTATATATATATATATATATATATATATACATATATATATATATATATATATATATATATATTATATATATATATATAAAGAAATATATATATATATATATATATATATATATATATATATATATATATATATATATATATATATATATATATATATCTGTAATAATTTTGAAACTACGTCCACTTCTTACAATCAATGTTACAAACCATTATATATATATATATATATATATATAAGAGATATATATATATATTATTATATATATATATATATATATATATATATATATACATATTTGAAAGTATGTTATATTGTTATTATATATATATATATATATATAGTTATATATATATATATATATATATATATATATATATATATTATATCTCTTACTCCAGAAATTTGATTATGTATATTTATTATTCAATAATGAAAAAGGTTACTTCTATAGATAACTTTATTTAATTAAGTTTAATATCCTTGTGAAAAATCATGTCAACTAAACCTAAATCGAAAACACCTAATGTATTTGAATATATTACTCACCTGATGATAAAAATACTTTTATTTGTCAATATGAAATAGTTAACACAGTTGATGGGAAACAGTCAGTTCGATCATGCACAAAAGAGTCTACCTAAATACCAGTTACTCATGGGGTCACAATACATCTATTGGATCCTCTATATTAATGCGACATTTAAACGCTATCATCCAGACATTGCTGCAATTGTTAAAAAGAAAGGTGAAGCTAAAGGTAATCAGGATAAACCTTTAATTTCAAAAAAAACCTTAGACTAAAGTGGAAACTTTTTCAGTTGCCATAAACTTGTTCTGTCTATGTTAAGTGACAAATTCAAAATACAATTGGTTTTAATGGTTGTTAAAGATAGTGACCCATTAGTTTTCTTTGCATGACCAGGATTTAAAGCACTGTGTGGAGACATGGCTTAGAAACTGGAAGTCCCTTTAGACTGGAAAAATATTTGTAAAATAGTTCTAGAAGAAAAAATAAACAAAAAAATAAGCTTAAATATTGCATAAAGGGACGCTTTGTGCATTTAAAAATGGATACTTACACATGAGCAAAGCTAAATTATTTTGTCAATAATTTTATATATGTGGACGAAGATAAAAACAATATTTCTAAAACGTTAGCAGTAAAAGAAAAAAATACTCAACATTTCAGCGAATATATTCAAGAATTTGTTACTGACATCTTAAAAGAATTCGAAATAACAAGAGACAAGTAATTAGCTTAGTGACGGATAACGCATCAAACATGATCAGTACGATTGAAAAATTAAATAAGGACAATGAGGGTGAGGAATGGGAAGCTGGTAAATGTGATACTGATTTTATTGAATGTCAAAACGAGGAAGTAATAGTTGTTTTCAGAATGAACTTTTTCAGAATGAACTTGATAAAACTATGAAAAGACTATGTTCCGATAACGTTAACATTGCACACATGAGATGTTGAGTTCATACTTGCAGTTAGCAGTGCGTGATGGTCTCCAAAATACTATAGAGCAAATCTTATAAGCAGGGCGAGACAAATAGCAAAAGCAGCACGTACCCCAAAATTAATGGAAGTTCTAAAGAATCAAGTTGCAAAGTGGCAATCTTAGGGTCAGCAGACAAGATGGGGAAGTACATGTCTTATGCTCTAAAGGCTTCTGCAACTAAAAGATTATAGTAGTAGTATGATGGCTGCCGGTACTTCTGAACTTTCTCTCCCCGACTGTCAGTGGGAACAAATCGAAACACTCGAAGAATTTTTAAAACACCCATACTTTACAACCAAAAATATTCAATCAGAAGACTTGACTGCAGGAAATTTTTTATAGAGAACGGATTTTAGCAAATCACAAATAAATTACATGAAAAGAAGGGAAAGAATGTTAACTGAAAATAAAAATATTTTTGTCGACAATCTTTGTTTGAATCTTTCCCAGAACTGAAGACTGATATTTAAAGCTAGGAGTGTTCTTGTGAACTAGGACTTAAAAATGAATAACGCTATCGAACAGCAATCTGAAGCCGGAGTCAGATAGTTCAGCAGTTTCATGAATCCTCCCCCTTGTAGATTTTTGTCAGATGAAGATGAAGAAGCCAAATTTGCCAGATAATGGGAAAATTGGAGCATGCAGAAAGCGATTGAAAAATAAAAAACAATCTACTAGTAAAAGACATTCAACCTAAATACTTAGAAAAATAAAAGGTAGAATTCATGTCATTAGATGGAATAATGAAAATCGACCGGAAATCAAAGTTATCAGTTAAAGAGGCAATCAATTGCTATCTTAAAATTTTGTAAGATGCCGCTTGCACAATTACAGCTTTGCCTCCATTCAAGCGAATGTTGAGAGCTTATTTTCTGCTTTAAAAATAATAAAATCGATTCATGCCATTGTTAAATTTTTTATATTACATTTTTATTATATTACAAATTTATATTACATATGGTCGGCCTGTTCAAAGAGAAATTATTTTAAAAGTTAGGAAGAAAGTGAATTATTTATATATATATATTATATGTTATATATATATATATATATATATATATATATATATATATATATATATATATATATATATATATATATATATATATATATATATATATATATATATATATATATATATATATATATATATGTTATTAAAGATATATATAGAAAAATATATATATATATAGCATATATATATATATATATATATATATATATATATATATTCATATATAAAATCTGTTTTGAACAAAATTATGTTATATATGTTCAGGCTTATAGTTCAACGAGGAATTATTTTAAACTTTAGGATGAATCTAAAATATGATTTTTATGCTTTTTAGAAAAAAAATAATAAAATTATATTACGTAACTGTACAGGCAGTTCATAGTTCAAAGAGGAATTATATTAAAATTCTAGGAAGAAAGTGAATGATTCCTTTTCTGTATTTTAAATTTTTATTTTCTATAAAATATTTTCTAAAGTTTAGATTGATGCTAATAAATTTGAGTCATGAGCATATAATTTCATGACACCCTCAAAATTTTGTATCAGAATTAATGATTTCATGGAACTGCAAATGGAGAAAGAATTATAACTAGGGTCGGAGCCGGAGCTGAGCCGAGTCGAACCGAAACAATTTTAAATGCCAGCCGGAGTCGGAGCCGGGTAATTTTAAATGCTGAAGCCGGAGTCGGAGGCGAGTAATTTTAAAATGCTGGAGCCGTGGAGCCGAGTCATCGGAGCCGGTAATTTTAAAATGCTGGAGCCGGAGCCGGAGTCGGAGCCGAAAATTTTTCGGCTCCGCAGCCCTGCTGAAAAGCCACCATCGTCACTATACTATCAGTGCTGTTGACAGGGGTTGTTGACAATAAGCGGCTTCCACTTCTGTGAATCTTTTTTTTTTCGTCAAGCGAGCAAGCTCCTCGGTTACGCATTCTAGAAGTGGTTCACCGTCGGAGGTGCCATTCTTGTGGGGTTTCAGCTAGATTAAGGAATTCCTTATTAGAACCTTTTACATACCGAAACTAGATTTATTATTGAATCTAAAGGTTTCGCATAATTCTTCACCCAAAAAGTAAGAAGTATCGGTCAAGTATCGGCCATATTAACCAATACCGATACCAAAAAATGGCCGATACTGCCGATACCGATACTATCGGTACATCCCTAGTTTAAACCAGCAAATCCTAGAAAAAGATGTATGTGTGTGTAAGTAATACTTTCTTTAAAAACAAGAGTATTCATAAGTACACAAGAGTTGGTGTAAGTAGAGATGGTATCGAAGTAAAAAGTATGATTGATTTTGTGTTGGTGAAGATGATGTTGAAGTATGTGATGGATGTTAAATCAGTGAGGGTGATGAGGATGTGATTATCGGATCATTATATTGTTTTATGTAAAATTAAGTTAGTAGGGGTTTGGATGGGAAGGGAAGAAATCAGGAAGAAAGTGGGAAGAATTAAGAGTGAGAAGTTAACTGAACAAGGTAATAAGAAAAAGTATATGAGAGAGCTTGAAAATAAATCAGTTGAATGTGAGCAAGATGAAACTAAACAAATCTTGACGCAAGTAAAGGAAGAAGTTGTTAGTAGTGCAAGAGAAGTACCGTATGCGGATGTGCTAAAGTAGAAAGTAAAAATGTCAACAGTGAATGGTGGAATGAAGAGGTGATGCAAGCGGTTATAAGTAAAAAAAAGAGGTGTATTTGAATGAGCTAAAAGCCAATAATGTATAAATAAAAGAAAGGTGTATGACAATATACAAGGAGAAAAAAGAAGACTAAAAGTTAAATGCGTAGGAGAAAAAATGTGGTAAATAAACAGTTTGGAAGAAGGATGAATGGGGACTTACAAGGGAATAAGTTCTACTGGAAGGAAGCGTGAAAGGTTAAGAATGAAAATAACGGTAATCTGCGTAGAATAATGAATAGGGATGGTGCTTTTGTGATTGATGAAATGGTTGTGAGGAGTGTGTGAAGGGAACACTTCGATAATCTGCATAACATTAGCAGTAATGAAGAGGTGGTAGTGAATGTGTGTGGATTTGATTGTGCAAGAAATAGGTATTTTGGGGATAAGATAATTAGTACGGAGGAGGTAATGGGTTGAGTGAGAAAGCGGAAGAATGGTAAATCTGCAGGTATAGATGGAATTACTGGTGAAATGATCAAGAAAAGGGGCGATATGGTAATTCATTTCAAATGGAAGTTGTGTAACAAAGTGCTTATGGAGGATATAGTCCCGAAGGATTGGAGGAGAGCAGTAATAGTACCCTTATATAAGGGTAAGGGGAACTGTAGGAACTATAGGGGAATTAGTTTACTGAGTGTTGTAGGAAAAATATACGCTGGTAATTTGGTTGAAAGAATGCGTCGAGTGACTGAGGAACTATTTGGTAAACACCAAGGTGAAATTAGAATTGGTAGAGGATGTGTAGATCAAATTTTAACTTTGAAACAAATGATTGAGAAAATTAGAGAAAAAGAATCAATTGCATTTAGGTTTTATGAACTTGCAACAGGCGTATGGAAGGATTAATAGGAAAGCTCTGTGGCAGGTGGTAGTGATATATGTTGTTGGTGGTAGGCTTCTGAATGGAATGAAAAGTATGTTTGACGGTAGTGAAGTGTATGTAAGAATAAATGTTGAAAAAGATTGATTTAATATTAATAATGCAGTGAGGCAGGGATGTGCTATGTCTCCTTTGTTATTTAATTTGTATATGGACGGGGTTATGAAAAAATTAAGAGGTAGGAGAAGGTCTTAGAATGATGGAGAATGGAAGAGAGTGGAGGGTGCCCTGCTTATTGTATGCGGATGATTTGGTTTTGTGTGGCGAATCTGAAGAGAGTTTGAGAGGATTGGTAGAGGGGCTTGGCAGGGTGTGTAAAAAGAGGGGCTTGAAAGTTGAAGTAGATATGTGTAAGGTTATGGTAATGAGCGAGGAGAGTTCGCAGTGTGAAGTTATGTTAGATGGTGAGCAATTGGAACAAGTATGAGTTTAGATATTTAGGATATATGTTGGATGAAAACGGAACGGATGATGCAAAGTGTAGAAGGAAAGTTGTGAATGGTAGGAAAGTGGCTGGTTCAATTAAGTCTTTGGTGAATGAAAGGGACCAAGTCTTGAGAGCACTAGGGTTTTGCATGAGGGTATGTTGTTAATTGTGTTTATGTATAGTAGTGAAACTATGATATGGATGATATGGAATGAGAGGTATAGATCTAAGATGCAATGTGTTTAGATGGACAATTTAGGTGCGTATTATGTGTTAGAAGAATTGATAAAATTAGGAATGAACGCATTAGATAGTTCTGTGGTATGAAGAAAGGAGTAAATGAGAGAATAAACAAGAGTATATTGAGATGGATTGGTCATATGGAAAGGATGGATGATAGTAGGTTGGCCCAGCAGATGTATAGTGGTGAGAGTGCTGGGTTGAGTCAGTAAAGGAATGAGTTTGGCAGAGGCAAGAAAGGTGCATAATAGAAGTAAATGGTGAGGTTTTGTGAGGGGGGTATGGTTGTGAAGCTTTGGGGGATGAACCCCCACATTGACGATATCACAGTGAATCCGTCGCGGTCTCGTGAAGTCTCAGGGTGGGTTTTTCTGACTGCGAAGGTTCTCACTGAAGAGTATGGAGGATGATGGTAAGGGGGGGGGAGGATTTTTTTTCAACTTGTGTTATGTTCTTCCAATACTTTTCTGTTTCCGGTGTATGCTAGGCACCTCACCCCCAATCTGGGAAAAGGAGATAATAATAATAATAATAATAATAATATATATATATATATATCATATATATATATATAAATTTTATAAATATATATATATATATATTATATATATATATATATAAATATATATATATATATATATATATATATATATATTCTTCATCTACCTTTTTTTCCCCAAGATTGGGAGTAAGGTGCGCTACAAGCATCGGAAAAGAAAAGCAGTAGGAGAATATGACAAATGTCGAAAAGAAAGTACAGCCTTACCGCCCCCTTTGTACCATTAATTAGTAAGAACTCGTCGCAATCAGAAAATCCACCCTAGAGCTTCACGAGACCGCGCGACGGATCCTCACTATGGTAAATCGTCAAGTGGTAGGGTTCATCCCCTAGCCCAGGTGGGCTACAAACCATACCTCCCTTACAACACCCCGCCATTCTCTCCTCATGCACCTTTCTTCTCGCCTCTGCCAAACTCACATTTCTCTCCTGCAAACATTCCTTTACTGACTCAATCCACTTTTTCTTCGGTCTCCCAGCCGGTCGGTTCCCAACACACTCACCACTATACATCCGCTTAACCAACCGACTATCATTCATCCTTTCCACATGACCAAACCATCTCAACATACTTTCATTTATTCTCTCGTTTATCCCTTTCTTCACACCACACAACTCTCTCTAATACGTTCATTCCTCATTTTATCAATTCTTCTCACACCTAGCACGCCCCTAATATTGTCCATCTGAACACATTGAACTTTAGATCTATACTTCTTATTCCAGACCATAGTCTCACTACTATACAATAACACAGGTAACAACATGCCCTCATGCAAAACCCTAGCGCACTCCAGACTTAGTCCTTTACATTCACCAACGATTTAATTGCACCAGCCACCTTCCTGCCATTCACAACTTTCCTACTACACTCTGCATCTTCCGTTCCCTTCTCATCCAACACATACCCTAAATATATATATATATATATATATATATATATATATATATATATATATATATATATATATATATATATATAGTTATATATATATATATATATATATATATATATATATATATATATATATATATATATATATATATATATTTTATATAAATAAAAATTTTTGACATTAAAAAATTTTCTTATCTCTAAATTAAGCATGAAAGTTAATGATCTTGACAATTAGAATATTGGATACACTTTATTTACCTTTCTGCGAATGTCCTCTATTTCATATGCACATCATCTGTGGGTTCATCCAGTTTTAAAAAATCTACATATCTGCTGTTTTCCTAAATGATTTAACCTGATATATATATATATATATATATATATATATATATATATATATATATATATATATATATATTATATATATATATATATATATATATATATATATATATATATATATATATATATATATATATATATATATATATATATATATATATATATATATATATATAAATATATATAGAATATATATATATATATATATATATATATACATATATATATATATATATATATATATATATATATATATATATATATATATATATATATATATATATATATATATATATATATATAAGATCTTTGCTGCTCAGTGGGTTATGTTCTGTGTCGTAGAAGCGACTTAAAGGAACGTGTAGAAGTTATTGGAGACTCCATTACTACTCTATCTTTACGCTAGGACTGCTGGTGAACGCTGGACATGATCGTGACTGCTGTAAGTGACCTCGTATTTTTAGCAAAACTGTATGAAATGTCTGGGTACATGGATTGTTAGAGGAGTAAATGGCGAGGAAAGGTGGTGAGAGGAGTTAGATGCATTTAAAAAAGGTAAATTTGATTTGCTTGTTGTGATTGAACAAAGATGAAAGGAGCGAGGAAGAAGAGTGGTGTGAGGTGAAATGTGTGCCTGTACCGGAGTCAAGAAAAATGAGGGGGAGAGAAGGAGTTGCGATTCTGATGATTGACTTATGACACAAAGCTATGATGGATTTTTTTTTTTGCGAGTACTAGAATACTAAATAATGGTTAATTAAGTTCAAGTTTGAAAAAGTCAAGGTATGTGTGGTTGTAGCGTATGGTCCATCTGAAGGTACTGCTGAGGAGAGTGGATCTTTCTGGGATAATCTAAGTGATGTTTTGGATGGGGTGAGTAGGGGCTTAAGATTGATTGTGTTGGGCGACTTGAATGGTTGGATAGGTGATAAAAAAAAAGGTACCTTTTTGTTTTCCAGAGAAAATGAGAATGGTATTAAGGCGATTTATTTCTGTGAGGAGAGAGGTATGTGTGTAAGTAATACATTCTTCGAACAAAAGTGTATCCATAAGCATACGAGAATTGTTCTAGGTAGAGATGGATGGTATAGACGTGAAAAGTATGATTGATTTTTGTTTGAGTGGAGGAGGAGATATCGTATGTAATGGATGTTAATTAAATATATCAGTGAAGGGGTTGGAGATCTGAATATCAGATCATTATTATATTGATTTATGTAAAATTAAGTTAGTGGAAAGAAAAGAAAGGAGAGAGAATTAAGAGTAAGAAGTTAAGTGAACTGGATTATAAGGAAAAACACGTGAAAGTACTTGAAAATAAATCAGTTTAATGTGAATAAGATAAAACTGAACATATCTGGAAGCAAATGAATAAACCGTTTGATAGTAGTGCAAGAGAATTATGTGGGTGTGCTAAAGTAGGAAGAATGTCAATGAGTGGTGGAATGAAGAGGTGATGCAAGTGGTGAAAAGTACTAAAAACTAAATGATGTTTTGAAAGAAAGTTGTATGGAAATATATAAGGAAAAAAGATGCTTGGAATTATATTAGGAGGAAAAAAATAGGTAACGAAATAGTTTAGGGAGATGAATGAGACAGACAAGGAATGAGTAGTTCTTCTGGAAGGATACCAAAGAAAGAAAGGTTAGTTATTAGTAAGGGAAAATTCCTTTCTAGATTAATGAATAGGGATTGAGCTTTCAGATCAATCAAACGGACGTGAAGAGAAAGTGTGGAGGTAACACTAAATATCTACATAACATTTGGCAATGAAGAGGTGATAGTAAATGCATATGAGCTTGAAAGAAACAGGTATTTTGGGAATGAGGTAATTAGTAGGAGGAGGTAATAAGTAAATTGAGAATTTTGAAGAATGGCAAATCAGCAGATATAGATATAATTACTGGTGAAATGATCAAGAATGGAGGTAAAATTGTGATTGACTGGATATGGAAGTTGTTAACAAAGCGTTTGTGAAGGATGTAGTTCCGAAGAATTGGAGAAGAGCAGTGATAGTACCTTTGTAAGGATAAGGGAAACTGTAGAACTATAGGGGAATAGTTTATTGCGTATTGTAGGGAAGATATTTGCTTTTATTTTTGGTTGAAAGTGTGTGTCAAGTGACTGAGGGTTTGATTAGAAACGTAAGAATTTAGAAGTGGTAGAGATATAGATTCAAATATTCGCATTAAATCAACTGAGTTAAAAAAGAAATGCGAGAGAAGAACAAAAGTGGTATTTAGGTTTTGTGGACTTAAAACAGGTATGGTAGAATTAAAAGGGAAGCTCTGGCAGGTGTTAGTGATATATGGTGTTATTTATACACTTCTGAATAGAGTCAAAAGTATGTATGTTGATAGTGAAACGTGTAATAATAAATGGAGTGGAGAGGAATGGTTTAAAAATTTAATAGTGGAGTGAAGCTAGGATGTACATAACTTCATGACTATTTAATTTGTATTTGGATGGGTGAAAAAAATTAAATGTAAAAGTGGTAGGGGAAGGTGCTGGACTGATGGAGAATGGAAGAGAGTGGAGGGACCTTACTTATTGTATGCAAATGATTTAGTTTTTTGGATTTGAAAGTAAATGTAAATATAAATTAGGTGATGGTGGTAAGTAAGGAGGCCGCAAAGTTGAAATTGTGTTGGATGATGAGCAACTAGAACAGGTATCTAATATTTAGGTTATAAGTTTTGTGAAAAGGAAATGGAAAGTGTGATTGTAGCAGGATAGTTCAGTAGTATGAAGGTGGCTAGTGCAATTTCAATTTTTGGTGAATGCAAGGGGACTAAGTCTTGAGTGCACTAGGTAGGGTTCTGCATGAGGGCATGTTGTTACCAGTGTTAAGGTGTAGAAGCGAAACTATTGTGTGGAATAAGATGTATAATCTAAGTCACAGTCTGTTCATTTGAATAATCTTAGGGGTGTGTTAGGTGTGAGAAGAATTGAAAATATAAGGAATGAGCTTGTTAGGGAGCTGTGTGATGTGAAGAAAGGTGTTAATGAGAGAATAAATGATAGCATATTAAGATGGTTTGGTCATATGAAAAGTATGGATGATAGTCGGTTGGTTAAGCGGATGTATAGGGGTGAGTGTGTTGGCAATCAACCGGCTGGGAGAACTAAGAAAAAGTGGATTGAGTCAGTAAGGAAGCTATGAAGGAATAGAATATGAAATTGGTTCAAGCATGAAGAATGGCGCACAATAGGAGTGAATGGCGGGATTAGCATGGTTGTGTACCTAACCTAGAGGATAAACCCTAGCATTGACGAGATACCATAGCGGGGGTCTGTCGAGGTATTTTAAAGCCCTAGGATGGATACTTATGGGTATAAGGGGATTTCCTTTCAACTTACATCATGCTCTTTTAATTAACTATTCCAATTCCAGTGCATGTTGCGTACCCTAATCCCAATCTGGGGTCCCAAGGAGTACCGTATATATATAGTATATATATATATATATATATATATATATATATATATATATATATATATATATATATATATATATATATATATATATATATATATATATATATATATATATATATATATATATATATATATATATATATATATATATATATATATATATATATATATATTATATATATATATATATATATATATATATATATATATATATATATATATATATATATATATATATATATATATATATATATATATATATATATATATATATATATATATATATATACCTCTCCCCCCGACCCTGTCTTCAGGACTGCCACACTGTGCCTCAAGGTACCTTACACAACTCGGCCGGTCTCCCTCCCATAGATATTTGTATGATGTTCCAGATGATTGCTCTGGGCTGAGAGTTAGAGAGACAGATTAGAAGGAAGTGATAGGCTGTTTCAGGGGCCAGGTTACAATTTGGACAGATGCTTGATATGGCTTGGTTTAGATTGAATCTGTGTTTATAATATTGTAGGTAAGGGCAGGGCGCATCTTGAATGTCTCTGGAGAGAGTTGAATTCTGGAGCTATTTCGGGTAGATGTTCGTTTAGTATACGTTAGGTGGTCTGCTCTTTTAGTATCTTCGGTTAGACTGTGGATATATATATATATATATATTAGTGTTAATCAGATTCACAAAAAATTTTCGGTCCGGATACCGATACCGATACAAGTACTTAATGAATTTTTTCACTACCGATACCGATGCCGATACTGATACCGAAATTTTGCTGATACCCGATACCGATACCGATACTTTTACTCCTATAAATATGGCCTAATATATATATATATATATATATATATATATATATATATATATATATATATATATATATATATATATATAAAAATATATATATATATATAGTTATATATATATATATATATATATATATATATATACATATATATTATTATATTATTATACATATTATATATATATATATATATATATATATATATATATATATATATATATATATAGATATATATATATATATATATATATATATATATATATATATATATATATATATAGTATATTATTATATATATATATATATATATATATATATATATATATATATATATATATAAATTATATATATATAAATATATATATATATATATATATATATATATTATATATATATATATAAAGAATATATATATATATATATATATATATATATATATATATATATATATATTATATTATATATATATATATATATATATAGCCTTTCTTTTTTATTTATGCTTACGAACGTAAGAAATGCTCAAGTTTGCGTTCTTTTTTTGTAACTTACCGAAAAAACGCAAGAAATGCTCACCAAACAAGGAATTTCCTTAATTCTGCAAGTTGTTATTTCTCGTGCTTGCCGAATTTAAGCACGTTCTTAGAAAAATGTAAACAAACAAGATAACGGCTTATGTCTGAATTGGTGAATGTTTCATTCAATAAAATCAGCTTAAATCTAATTTCTTCCAAATGGATAAACTCCATCACAAAATAGTTGATCCATTATTTGTAAAATAAACAATTTGTTATTTTTTATTTCTGTTTATTCCAAAACCACGTGCTCCATCACAACTGCTGATTCCAATTGTTTAAAAATAAAAGTAAACCAAGCACGAAATCGTGAAATGTTTAAAATTAATATTGTGGTCTACACTGAAATTTAAATTTGAATTTCTGACTATCCTCTCTGGCCAAAATCTTCGCAAATTTTCCTTGACCAGTGTTCGTTATTTTGGCGTATAAAATATCTATTAAATCATATTATTGCAGCCTATTACTCAGTTCATACATGAATTATTGAAAATTTACTTTAAAATTATTCATCATCATGGATGAATTAAAAAAATATTTTTTCTTAAGACCATCTATAATTCTTCCCATATTCAACGACTTTTTTCCAAAAGTAAACTGTTTTATTTATACAAAAGAAAATAAATTTAAAGCTAATTTTATAGCCTAGGTGAATAACGTCAACTGTGATCACAAAAGTCTAAATGGGGAGATTTAGGCTAACTTTTTCTTCTCAAGCATCTGGAATTCTGATTTATAGCGTCTTCTTCGTCAGCTTTTGTTTTAACATCTTCTGCTCTTCAAGTTTATTGATCTGTATGAATAATTTTCTTTTTCTGAGATGTTCTTCATATCTCCCATGGAGCTTTTACATTTGTCAACATTTTTTGAGTGATAGGAACTTATGAATACTTTCATAAGATCTTAGCATTGTGCAATGTTCTTTGAGAAATCAGACTATGTTCTTTCAGATTCTCTACTAAAATTGCTTTATTTACAGAAAACCCTCCTATCACTGTCGCATTTCCATGGGAAAATATCAGTCCTAATTTACAAATTACAATTCCTCATAACATTGATTCCCAGGTACTATAGAAGAAAATTCATCAAGTCTCTTAGAAGGACAGTCACCATCCAAAAATATTTTGAATTTTAATTCAAGGGTAGAATGAGCTTCACTGCAAAGTAGAGTGTATTGTGCTTTTGCTTTACCAGCAACAGAATCTGTGATTCAGTTATTGGTGTACAATGCCTCTAGCAATAAAGCAAATCTTTGTTTCCCTTGTTCTGGCTGATGAAAATTATACTAGGATCCAATGATGAGAGCCCTTGGACAGGCTTGTACTTCAGAGGATATCTTTCTAATATATATATCTTTTCTGTCATTTTGATTAGCACAGTCTGGCATTCAAGTTTTAATTTTAGGATATTACTTTCATTCGAAATGACTTCTTTGAGAAGTTTTTTTTGTTTGAAATCCAAGATTAATACCTTTTACATCACGCAAATTGTCTTTGTCATGTAAATCTAATACAAAAAGCTTAGTTGTTGTAGCAGGCATTTTACTGGACTTAAGAAATCTTTCCATAATATTTAGTACGAGACATTGTAAATCTGTGAACAGGAATGGACCAAATGGGTCTGACGTTTGGAACTTTCGTAAAAATGATTCACGTTCTAAGGAAAGCATTTAAAAAAAAGCCAGTTTGCATTTTAGAAATACATCTTTGGTTTGAACAGAAACATTTTGTAATGGTTTGGTGTTGAGAGATTTTCGGCTGTCAACTGCACAAAAATCCAAAATCACTTCGTCAAACGAAAAAAAAAAAAAAAGGATAAATCCCTAAAAAGAATAAGATATAAACAGATTAAGTCATAAGTCATACAGTCTAAAACACATCCATATACCAATCACCTTCAATCGGAAGGATGAACTTGGAACAACCTCTACGGACAGAATAGGAAGAATAGTAGGTAATAGTGAACTAAAAATAGAAAGAAACAGGATAGAAGTAGATTTATGGGATGTCGTTCCTCGCCCATCCTTTTCATTCACTTATCAAATACATCTCTCGAATTATACAGTAAGGAAAAAAAATATATCAAAAATATGTAACTTGGTCCATGGATCATTCTTCATATGTTTTGAAATTTTAAAATTTTAAATTTCCCGGACTTTTTTGGAATTTTCCTGACTTTCAGCATATCTTAAAACGCTTCCCTGACCTTCCCTGACTGATTTTTTTCAATGACTTTCCAGAAAGTGTGAACCCTGAAACAGGAAATTACTACTAAAACTGTGTGAGCATTTCTTATCGAGCGTAAGCACAAATGACAAAAACGAAAACGGTCTAAATTAAAAGCAAAGAAAATACTAAAATTCATTCTATCGCAAACGCTTCGTTTTATTACAATTATGATTAAAGGATATAGATTCATAGAACTAAAGAAATTAGTCCCATGTAAAATATTAGTGGACTTGCTACTTCTATTTATCGCAAGCCCACTAATACTTTACTTGGAACTAATTTCTGTATTTCTATCTCCTTTAATCATAAAATTGCAGGTCTAAGGTCCCGCATACACAAGCCTTTGTTATTTGTTCTGATTGGAAGTTTTTCCATGAAGAAATCCCCTTTCTCTGAAAATTTTCTAGGTTTAGCCTTTATCCCTCTAACGTTTTTGATAAACTTGTTTACACGTTTCTCGATAACATTTGTCGCCCTAAAACTACTGCATATGATGTTCCTAAACTTCCTGTTTATGCTTGGCTTCCCTGCATTTGGACCCCTTTCCAATGATCTTCACTTTCAGATTAGAAATATCTTAAACAAAAACTTTCCACAATGCAAGTTTCTTATATCTTTTATTAACAACAGCTCAACTGGCAGTTTCTTTAAGATTAAAGAAAGCATCCCCATGAACTTGAGGTCACACATCGTTTACAAATATAAATGTGCCGACTGTAGCATCGACTATGTAGGTCAAACCTTCCTACAACTAAAGATGCGAGCCTTCAAACGCATGGGCATTTCCTTTCAAACTAATCTCCCCAACTCTCAACCAGAGAATTTAGCTGTCAGAGATCACTATGACCTCAATAGGCACCATATATCTCTTCAAAAATTATCCATTCTTCAAAATACTTCTAAAGGTGAAGAACTTAAAAATTTGAATATTTTTATATAAAAACTTAAACCTACACTTAATATCCATAAGACTTCTTTGGCACTCCTGATTGCCTGAATTTCGTGCAAAAACGAACACAATTTCTTGCGAGGTTTACTTTTATTTTGCAAACAATTGAAATCAGCTGTTGTGATGGAGTTCGTCGATTTGGATAAACAGAAATAAAACTAATAACAAATAGTTTATATTACAAAAAATTGATCAACTATTGTGATGGAGTTTATCGATTTGGAAGAAATTAGATTTAAAGCTGATTTTTTTTTGAATAAAATATTCATCAATTCAAAGGGGCCAACCACGCCGTCATTTTTTTAGTTTAAACATTTTCGTAAGAACGTGCTAAATTCCGCAATCACAGGAAATAGTAACCTTATAAAATTAAGGAAATTCCTTACGTTTGTTAAGCATTTTTTACGATTTTGCGGTTTAACAAAAACGAACGCAAACTCGAGCATTTCTTACGTTCGTAAGCACAAATAAAAACGAAAACGCCTATATAAACATACAGTAGGTCAGGTAGATAAAGAAACTATCAGACAAATTGCGGATATATATATATATATATATATATATATATATATATATATATATATATATATATATATATATATATATATATATATATATATATATATATATATATATATATATATATATATATATATATATATATATATATATATATATTAAATGCAAAATTAAAAAAGAAGAAATTTGAAACTTTAATTTCTAGAAAGGGTGAAGCTACCCTTCTCAAATTCGTCGAGTCATTGAAGAAATTTTTAAATTCTCTTCGTCTGATAGCAATGTGCTGAAAACCTCCATCAAATCTAGTTTTCCCTGAATGGTGTTGATAAGCTCAAAACCTTTCAATACCAACACCACCCTTCAGTAATGCGGGAATGGTACGTGATATATATATATATATATATATATATATATATATATATATATATATATATATATATATATATATATATATATATATATATATATATATATATATATAAATATATATATATATATATATATATATATATATATATATATATATATATATATATATATATATATATATCGAAATCACCCTAAAGGCAAAATATGTGGTATCGGTTAAAGGTATCGGCAAATTGCCGGGATACCGATACCGATACCGGATACTATTATCACAAAATTCCGATACCGATACCGATATCGATACCTTCAAAAATCGACCGATACCACTGATACCGATACCGATACCGCTCATGGTATCGGTGCATCAATTAATATATATATATATATATATATATATATATATATATATATATATATATATATATATATATATATATATATATATATATATATATATATATATATATATATATATATATATATATATATATATATATATATATATATATATATATATATGTGTGTGGTGTATGATGTGTTGATTTTGAGGGGGTGGATGTTGTTTAGGATTTGTTTACAGGATAGTGCTGGAGAGGAAGGAGGTTGTTTGAGTCTGTGATAGTTGGAGTTAGAGAGGGCAGGGTGACATGGGTGTTAGGGTGTTAGTGTTTTGGCAAAGAATTGTGTGCTTATCATTTTTAAGTGTTTGTCTATAGGTAGAATTTTAGTTTCTTCATGTACATGTTGTTTGGAAGTTGTGGAGGGGCATCCTGTCAATATTCTCAATGCCTTATTTTTTGTTATTTGTAATTTTCTTATGTTAATCTTGGTCAGGAGTGGGTGCCATGTAGGAGAGGTGTAATTTAATGTTGGACAGATAAATTGCTTGCAGATTGTAGTGGTAATTTGTTTGTTGTTAGTGATATCAGTGTCAGCTATGGTTCTTAGAATATTTAATTTCTTGTTAGGTGATGAAGTTATGTTGTCTGTGTTTGAAGTTTAGATGTGTGTCAAGGTTATGCCTAGATTTTGGGGAGTTTTGTTTAGTGGAATTACAGTGTTGTTTAGGTAGATTTGGGGGGTGTAAGGTTCGGAGTTTTTGGTCAAATTGATGATTTGTTTGGTGAGCGGACATTCTATTGTCAGTTAGCCACCATGTTTATATTAGGTTGATATATTGTTGTGTCAGATTTGTGGCTGTGTTTAGATTCTGATGAGAAATATACTTATAAATAAACGAAGAGAAACCCAGGGTAAAATGTTTAAAAATAAAAAAAAAAATTTGTGGTTTGTAGAACATTTTAGCAATTTTTGATTAAACCCACTTTTTAATACATTAAACAATACATAAGATAGGCCCTAAATAGTCTTCTGCCAGCTACCAGTAACATTTCCTATTATTCAATAGAAAAAATTTTTACATTCTTAAAAATATATTAAAAATTATAGCTTAATATAAGCGAAAAATAGTATCTAACATCTTAAAGTAATATTAAAAGCAAAAAGTTTGACAAGTTTTACATGCTCAAAGTGTCCCTATTTATTCCTGAATTTCTACAGCTTTCCAAAATTAACAAAACTACAAGAGACATGGGGAAAAAAATTGCAAAACATTAACTGCAGCATCAATATGCCAACACGTTACAAAGACATTAAAAAAAGTAGCTCAAAATTAAAAAATTAACAGCAATAAGAAAGTATTTCCAAAGTGTCTACCACTAAAATTGTGATAATTTTAAATTTTCTGATTTTCGCAAATGCTTTGAATTTAGCTGTCTTATTTAACACATTATTAGCAAAATTAAATAGTATACAACATAAACAATAGTAGTTACCTGAATAAAAGATAATCAGCTATCACCGTTTCTCCAACCAGGTGATCAGTAATAGTATTTACAAGTGCCAACTTAAGACCAATTTCAATATTTCTGATATTTGGCTCTAATATTCCCGGAGTATCTCGTACATATACTAGAGGATTTTCACACATACCTATATGCAAACAAAATTTATCATTAAGGGTGTATGGCCAAAAACAATTATCCAAATATTAAAAAATACATCACAAATTTACTTTGTGTTATAAAACACTCAAGCTGAATGATTACCATTGAAAATGCATAATAAAGATGGTTTATTTAATATGACAAAAACCATTTTTTTTTATAGAAGGAATAAATAACAATTAATTTTGTAAATATCTTAGGTAATCTTCAGATATTTCATTCATTAAAAATATGGAGAAGTTAATAATGACTTGCTGTATAAAAAACACTGTATACTTGAAATTAGTTATTTTCAGAGTTGGCAAAAACCTGCTTTTAAAAAAAATAAGAGTGAGTATTTTTTTTTTTTTTTAAATATACCTAAATAATTTAAAACCATTAAAACTTTTATAACAAAAAAAAAAAAAAAATTACATTGTTTTAAAAACAGCAATTTCGAATCTATAGATACCATACCTAACATAAAAGAATTATATTTTACAGTTGCTCAAGTTTTATTGAACTAAAGAATATTAATTAGGTATGGCTACAGTTTAAACCATAACTAATTAATACTCTTAAGTCTGTTTCAAGTATAATACATACTTCTCAGCTTGTATGATTGTATTCTCAATACAAATTGATCAATTAACTATTTTGAATTTGAGCGCTCTTTGTGTTTGACAGATTTAGGGAAATTTAAGAAAATTTGTATATCATATGCTACAATTTTAAAAACAATTAGTTTGTTTTTTCCACTTTCAAGTCTAAGGGTAATATTGTTTACACATAAATATATTTTGGGGTAATGCCCTATCGTTCAAGAAAGTTCCATGAACAGTGAAACACTAATAACCCCGAGCTCAGGGCTTTATTTGAAAGTGAAGGAAAACAAACTAATTGTTTTTAAAATTGCAGCATATGGTTCATGACAAGCGAATAGAGTCACTCAAACTGGAAAACAAAGCATTCAACTTCAAATAGTTCATTAATAATTTGTATTGAGAATACAGTCATACAAGTTTCAAGTGTGCTTTTATACTTCATAAATCAACTTAAAAATAAAACAATAAAATTAACAAAGATATCAAATGAGAACTAAAACTGTATCACATGATGATAGTAACAGACAAAATTAATAAATAAATATCTTATTAGAGACAAAGGACTCTCATTAGAAACATTTTTACGGGGTTTTGAAGAAATCTAATTTATTTTTGATACATGAAAATTATTTTCATATTTGATGTCAAGGTAATTTGATAATAAGTTTCTTGAGTGGGAAATTTTGTTGGCAAATGACTGCAAAGCATTTTTCACTTTATGTATAATTTGAAAGACTTTGTAGCTCTTGATATCGAAAAACTGAAAAGACCTTGCTCTAAGCAATGAATGGGAGAGAAGCTGAAGGAGTGTCTTGCCAGTGTTTCATCTCTTCAAGCATATCATCAATTTCAGTTAATGAGATTCACACTACTCAACTGATGAGATATCTTATTAGTTAACTTTGGAGAGGTATAGTCTTATTTTTATTATACAGTACTTTCTGACTCCAATGCTGGAACTTTGATTCAAATGCTGAAATCTTTTCTAATGCCAAAATGCTATTGATATTTTAAATATGTTGATACCCCAAAATACACATAACTATATATATATATATGATTATTTGTATTTGTTTGTTACTGAAAATATGAATCTTTCCAGCTGGTAGAAGCTTGCATAATTGTAAATAGGATGAAAAATTTAGATATGGGGGTTTTGTGTTTATTGTAACAACTCATTGCTCTCTTGAAAGCTCAAGGTCAACTTCTAAAATGATCTAAACACTTTATCTTGTCTTGTATAGAATAAACTGAGAAGCCACCAAGGAATTTAAAACATGCCAAAGCTCATCAGAGTATAAAAAGAATTATGAAATGAGTTTAAGCGCAGTTTATTTATTAGTCATTATATAATGATAAAAATTAATTTTATTATCCTATTTTAATTTCATCTGTTCGATATAGAATTTAATTGATAATTATATTTTAGAAAACTTAAAAATTCGATCTTCTTATCTCTGCAACCACAAATGCAAATCTTACTGACATTAATCATTATGAAAAACTTATTGACAATGGTAAATTATAACGATATACTGTATAATAAAGTGTACAGTATATTTATTAAATTCTATTATCAATCTGATTTTTTTTCCTCAAAATTATAAAAATATAACTGGTATTTTTTAATGGGTAGCTAAGGTGGGCATGTTTGGGTTTAAATAGGTATTTTTTGGTCAGGGTTTTTATTGCCAACCCTGGCTATCTGTAGGTATACGATTTCATACATTAACTGTTGAAAATTTTATGTACTGTTGAACAATATAATTTCATGCATGATCCTTGAGAAAGGTAGTTTTTAAAACAAAAATGTGTGTAAAATAAACTGGGGTAGAAAAGTGGATTAGGCAATCAAACATTAAGTAATATAACCTTTACGAAATGGTTAATGATTATGAGGTTATTGAAAGTTTAATTTTTATATACCTGTATAAAATTTAAACTAACTAGCTTTTCACCTTTTTTATGAATGAATGTTAATTATTATATAAAACTTGGACTGGCAATGAGAATTTTGAAACGTTTGATTAAATA